>PVKH010028251.1:0-12956 GCA_004027955.1 Chaetophractus vellerosus
ACAGAAAAGGCTTCTCATCACCAAAACTATATAGGATTCCCTGGGCTGGCGGGGCAGGAGAGATGCAGGGGGATGGAATGAGGACCTGGGGCTCTTAATGAGGTGTCATGAACTAGAGTTAATATCCAGAGGCTTCCCAGCTCCCACTCTCATGGAAACCTCTTGAGAGTCAACTTTAGCCTCCATCTGAGCAGGCAGCATATGTCACCCGTGGCAAATACTTACCTTAATGGTTTTTCTAATTGGCATTCTGTGAAGATGTAACTGCCAGCCAGGATGCCTTCTGTTGACTTTTAGCTGGTGTGCTTTTGCTTACTTCTAACCTACTTACTTAAGTGGACAACCCAGCTTTCACTGTCCTTGGATGTTCACACCCCATCCCAAGTCAATCCCCAGAGAGAAAGGGTATGAACCTCAACCTCGGAGAAGGAGGAGGCCTGCTGTAAGAGGAAAAGCTCCCTGCGCATGTACTTGGAAGTGTTTGAACAGAGCCAGATGGAGCTCTCCAATACAGGTAATCATCAAGAAAGCAGCCCAAGTCATCCCTTTGAAGTTATTATGCTTTTGTTTCCCACCCTTCTTTTCATCTATTTTTTTTTTTTTTTTTTTAGAGAAATACTGATTTTAATTAAACATAAGGTAAACTCTAGGCATCCGTCCTCTTTCAGCCTAAAAATTAGCAAAACTGTTGAGACAAGGCACAGTTTTTTCCCCATACGTGTTATGTGGCTCCACTTTTCATCTATTTTTAAAAATATTTATTTTATTTATTTATCCCCTCCCCATTGTTTTTGTGCTCACTGTCTGCTCTCTGTATGTTCTTCTGTGTCTGTTTGTCTTCTTTGTTGGCAGCACCGGGAACCGATCCTGGGACCTTCCGGAGTGAGAGAGAGGCGCTCAATCTCTTGTGCCACCTCAGCTCCATGGTCTGCTGCATCTTTTATTGTCTCTCCTCTGTGCCTCTTTTTGTTGCATCATCTTGCTGCTCCAGCTCTCTGCACAGGCCAGCACTCCTGCGTGGACCAGCTCGCCGTGCAGGCCAGCTCGCCTTTCACCAGGGGGCCCCAGCAATCCAACCCTGGACCTCCTATATGGTAGATGGGAGCCCAGTCACTTGAGTCAAATCCATTACTCCCTCCCCCCACCCCCTTCAATCACAAATTATCCTTCTTAACTTCTGAGATTAAGGAGAGAGAACTGGTTTAATTCTTTTTCCTTCTCAGAAAGCCTTGGCTGTATTAATAAAATGCAATGTCTGACCTTAGAGGAGAATTTTCCCTGGTACAAAAATTACTTGGGCTTTTATTAAGCCAAACCTAAGAAGTCACTGTGTAACTGTATGGGATACAGTGGCGCCTTGCACAATTCACTTAAACATTTTAAGGGATCTGATATGCAGCAGGTGGCAGCTGGGCTAGAATGTAAGATGATTTAAACAAGAGCTCTGCCCTCTAGGCCCCCTACAACCCTATAAGTGGAAATGCTGAGGTCTGGGGGCAGAACCAGGAAACTTGGACGTGGAACAGAGGCAGGAGACTGTTAGGGCCCGAGCAAAGAATAATCAGTTAAACTTGTGTGGGTTCAAGAAAGGTAGGTCAAGGACTCTTTATTCTCTGGGGTTAGAACTTCTAATTTTGCAGTCTGGGAGTTGGACATTCAATTAATCTAAGGGGTGATTAAGCCCTAGGGAAAATGGACTCACAATGACCAAATTTTGATTTTAGCTAGAAACTAGTTTAATAACCTAAAATAGGAAATACCTCTTCCTAAAAGGGAAGTTTACATAAGACCAGAAATAACAAGGGCTATAAATCAAGACCAGAAAGCAACTTGGTGAATATATAGTATTTGAACAAATAGGCTCCCCTAGGGAACAGTCCATCCAAACGACTTGGGTACTTCTGTTGGCTAGTGAGGGCTCCCCTGTCCTTAACCATGATCTTGTTCCTTTCTTTGGCCTTTCAAAAATGCTCCAAGTTTCTCCCTTTAAATCTTGTTGAAGCAACTTTTTGTGCATGCATCAAGCATTCCAAATTGCTTTGGGCAAATCATTTTTAGCGAGTCTTCATGACAATAATAATGAATATTTATTGAGTACTTACCATGTGCCAGGTACTATCCTAAATGATTTATATGGATTATCCCATTTACCCCTCACAATCACTCTATAAAATAAGAATAATTATCCCTTTTTTTTAGATGAGGAAACTGAGGCATGTGGAAGTTAAGTATCTCACTCAAGGTCATGTACCTAGGAAGGAGAGTTCAAGAACCTGTGCTACTGACCACTCTGATTCTGCCTGTATCTTTCTTTGGTGCTTGATGAGCAGTTAGAGATGATTTGATATAATCTGTTTTCATTTTTAAAATGAGTGAAGAGAGAAGTTACGGGGCTCATTTATGACTGACACAAAAAAAAAACCAAGCTGCCAGCTCTTATGTGCTTTCCAATTTCCTATGGTTTGGAAATCAACTGCTTCAAGCAAGAAAGGTAACTTGTGTTGTTAGAAGCAAGCATTTTCTTTTGCTTTCTCTAAACCTCCATGGAGTAAAATCGATGATAAGATATAAAAATAAAGTCCAATAAACATATACCCACGCAAAGGCAGGGGAATTTATGGCTTTCATTTTTTCCCAGATATTGTTTATTTGCACCTGCTTTCCTTCTGTTCTTCCTTAAAAGTCCCCTTTTGAAAATATATCTAGCTTTTCTCTTTTTGGCTTAGATGTGTTGGGAAGGAATCCATATATGCAGTTTATCAAGAGCTACAATAAATGGTTTTGGAAATGAAATAGCTTCCTTTCTGTCTCTCTCTCCCTGCTTTCAAAGAGTCCTCTCTCATTGCTTCATCCTAATCGGGTAGGACCCACCCTCTTTAGGGTGAGAGGAAGTTCAGCCTCCAAACAGCTTAAAGTTTTGGACTCTCCAGAGCAAGCACTGCCAACTTTCTGATTTATGTGTGGTTTTAGTGATGAGGACTACTGACTTCCATGGATTTAGGTGAGAACACTAGAGACTTTTTACTGGAAACCTCAAGTTGCACTTCAGTTAATTTCCAATCAGTTAGAGGAGGCCCAAGACAAGATGGTGTGTGTAGAGGCTTTATCTCTTCTCTGTATCTGTGTTACTTATTGCATTCTAACTATAACCTTATTCCTCATGTTCTATGTCCATTCTTACATATATTTTTCCATTTTCCCTCTTTTCCCTTTGGGCAGTGGCTGACTATAAACTACATGTTAAGTACAATATTTTCTCTTTGCTGTCACTTTCCATAGTTTTATTAGGTTTCATACAAAACTGCAAGTCCTTTAGCTGATGACCTGGCACAAAAATAAGGAAGTAGATAAGCCAAGCAATATTAAGATCCTTCTGTAAAGAAATGCAAGATTTGTTCACTAATAAAAAAAGTAAGACTGGTCATGCTGAATGAAGCTGGGTAGTATATTATCCACCATATACTTGAATATGGTTCAATTTGTTTATCTCACTTATTAAAGAGAGTGATAACATTTTCAGGAACACTAGCTTTTGCTTAGAGGTATTGCAAGCCTAAAGGAGTAGGGCAATAGCATTTGCAAAGAAGGGAGCATAACTATTTTTAACTTTTTAACTGTCAGTATGTTGGGCCAAAGGAGAAAAGTTACAACAGCCATAAAAATGGAGGCGCCATTTTAAAATTCAGGAGGAATCATTTGCATAACCCAAACAGTTTACTGTGACGTGAATGCAGGACAGAGTAGCTAAAAGTTGTAATTCTGTTGATGCTTCCCTTGTACCTGGTTTTGGTGTGCTTAGATGATCCATGACTTCTTTTTACTCAGTTTCTTCATAGAAATGGAACAAATTTGATGCAGTTTGATGGCAAGCATGGTTTCTTTGTCTGTATGGCAGGCATAATGAATGTACAGTGTTAACATTCCCTTTTAACCTCTTTGAAGATGAGTTTTGGAAGCAGCATCTGCTCCTGGGGATTCTTTTTTACCGGCTTGCTGGCTGATGAATGCAATTAATCTAGATGGAATTCCATTCATGACCAGTTTTCTCTTTTGTGGATTTTCTTTCCCAGATTTGAGCAACATAAAGGGAAATAAAGCCGGGTTTAGGAAAAAGAATGGCACTGGCTTCAATCAGGGATGGAATTCAAAGTGGACGTGTAAAGGCCACTTAGGAATTGCAGCAGACACATGAGCACAGCCCTGCCCAGTGGAGGAGGCACAGCCTTGGGCAAGTTGCCATATTTCACTGAACTTGGATTTCCTCATGACTGAGATGAACAGTTAGAGCTGATGAGATGGATTTGACTTTCCTTAAGGAGTTATTGTTCCATGATTCTAAGACAAAGAAGGAAGGTTGCCATGGCAGTGTCCTCTATTGTCTTACCTGTCTTCCTTGATCGCACGGAGACATTTCTTCAGAGAAGGCTCTAACTACATTTGTTCCTGTATCTTTGCACAGAGAGGAGATTATGGTAGGCACGTAGGCAATGGTAGAAAGAAATGCATTTCAGGGCCAGCAGAGCTTCTTCTGTATGATCCCATGCTCTGCCAGGTTCATATTGCTTTCAGAGAAATATGCCTAGCAGTTTCCTATTGCTGTTAAATTTATAGAATTATCTGAGCTTGAGCCTGAAACTCCAAAGCAAAGGTCTCTGGTATTCTGAGTAGGTATGTGGTTGAATTTCCAGGGCTCTTCATCACCTAAACCCAAACCCAAACCCACAATTCAGCACCTTCCTGCAAGCTGCATAGGAGATGGATAAGTTGAGGACCCCTTGGTTGCCTCCCCAGAGCAGCAGTTCTAAATGGCCAGCCCGCCTCCTGGGCTGTTTTGAGGAAGCTATGCTGTCAGCTTACTGATATCTATTGCATGGCTGGAGGAAGTGAGTCCCAGTCATGTGTGTACAGGTAAACAGCCCATCAGTGTTTTATGGTGGTTTTAAAGTGATGAGTTCTAACGCTTATGTAATAATATGTGTTATATGAATAAGGACCTCAAATTCCCCATCTCTATAAGGAGGATGTCTTCTCCTATTCCATTATCATTTAGATAATATGTTTCCTGCTTAGAATTTAATGTTTGAATATGTGATGTTTTAATTACTACAAAGAGCATTTACTTTGCTCCTTTTAATATCAATGTTGCTTGTTATGGAAAGTTTTGACAAAAGTAGCATTTTAACTACCAGGAAATGGCCCTTTCAATTTATGAAATCCTATAATGTTATCACAGCAGATTTTAATTGTGGTGCCATTAGGAAAGTAAGGTGGTTTATTTAGGTTAAATGGAGAGCTAATCTGATTAGGGTTTTTCAGTTCTTTTGAGTTAGTTTATATGAACCTCTTTTATTCAGAAAGTTGTAACTTAGCCATAAAAGTATA
The DNA here is from genome assembly GCA_004027955.1 of Chaetophractus vellerosus. Taxonomy (NCBI): domain Eukaryota; kingdom Metazoa; phylum Chordata; class Mammalia; order Cingulata; family Chlamyphoridae; genus Chaetophractus; species Chaetophractus vellerosus. The sequence continues at coordinate 5,383 of PVKH010028251.1, forward strand.
GCTTAGGGATAAGTATGCCAGAAAAATGCCCCCATCCTTTGAGAAGTTTTAAAAAGAATAAATAATATTGTAAAGTGTACTGTTTTTTTTAGGTGCTCATTCATATTCAATGACAGCTTAGAGAATTCTGAATTTTTACAGTGATCGTTTGCCCTGGGTGTAGAAACAAAGGGCCTTTCTCTTTTTTATTTGCTATTTTTGCTGAGCTTTAAATTATACATATGGACAGAAAACTGGAAAGTATAATGATAGTCTAGGTGCTTGGTTTAAAACAAATGTAGAGGGAGTGGATGCAGCGCAACCAGTTGAGCGCTTACTTCCCACATGGGAGATTCTGGGTTTAGTTTCCGGTGCCTCCTAAAATCAAAAAACAAACAAACACCAAGTGAACTAATGAAAAAACCAACTCAGGGGAGACTAGGTCTGGCCCCAGTACCTCCAAAAAAAAAAAAAAGTAGAAATAAAGTTTACTTTTCAAAAATAAAAACTCCAATACATTTTTTTATAGAAAACAACAAAAAAAGAACAAAAAACTTTAAGGCCTTCTTTTAAAAGGCTGCTACAAATAAATAGAAATTATGAAAGAAAATATAAATTCCTTGCATTTTACTCTTACTATCAACAGGTAAAATTTTGTTGTTGACTTCTTTTTGTTGATTCAAGACAAATTTTTTCCTGACTTAGCTCCATGAATAGATATAATAAATTTAGTTTTGTGATATTCCAAAAGCTGCATGAAATGGTTTTTAAAGTTTATGAAAAATTCCAGATATTTTGTTTTATTAAGACAATAAAGGAATTAAAAAAAAGACAATAAAGGGAATGGAGGTGGCTCAAGCGATTAGGTACTTCCCTCCCACATCAGGGGTCCTGGGTTAAGTTCCTGGTGCTTCCCAAAGAAACAAGAAGACAAAGAGATACAGCAAGTGCAAAACAACGAGGGGTGGGGAGAAATAAATAAATAAAACACATCTTTGTGGGAAATGGATGTGGCTCAAGTAATTGGGCTCCCATCTACCATATAGGAGGTCCAGGGTTCGATTCCCGGGGCCTCCTGGTGAAAGGTGAGCTGGCCTGAGTGGAGAGCTGGCCCATGGGGAGGGCTGACCCGCACTGCACAGAGAGCTGGCACACCAAGATGACGCAACAAAAAGAGACACAGAGGAAAGACTAAGAGACACAGCAGACCAGGGAGCTGAGGTGGCACAAGAGATTGAGTGCCTCTCTCCCACTCCGGAAGGCCCCAGGATTGGTTCCTGGTGCTGCCTAAAAAGAAGACAAGCAGACACAGAAGAACACAGAGAGCAGAAAGTGAGGGCAAAAACAATGGGGGGATAAATAAATAAATAAATCTTAAAAAAAAAGACAATAAATGTCAGCTTTAGGCTTTCTGCTTGGAGAAGGCCAAGGTGCAGCTTTCTTTGTTTGTCACACACCTGGGTTCATCTGACACCTCTGTCTCCCCCACACCATCCATTTCAACCCTAATGAGCTCAAAATACTGGAGGTGTACAGGTGGGGAAGTGGTGCCCGTTTGCCCTGGCCCCCAAGATCAGCCCTCTGGGTCTGTACCCAAAAAAGGGTAGTATGACATGGCCAAGGCAACCGGTGACTGGATGGTCTGAGGATTATGTGGTTGGAAGGTCTAAGGATTAAGGTAAAACTGACCATTCAGAATAGACCTTCCCAAATTGAAGTGGTGCCCTTTACCTCACCTGACATCAAAGCCCCCAGGGAACCACTCAGAGACAAAAAGAAGCAGAACGACATTAAACACAGTAAAAATATCACTTTTGATGACATTGTCAACAATGATAATTAAGACAGTTCACTAATCTCTAGCCAGAGAATTCTCTGGAACCATTAAAGAGTTTCTGGGGGCTGCCTAGCCTGTGGACTACAATGTTGATGCCCGCAGCCCTCATGATGTTGTATGTGACATCAACAGCGATGCAGCAGAATCCCCAGACAGTTAAGAACTAGAAAGGGAAATATTTCAATAGAGGATCATCTGACAACCACTAAATAAATAAAAGTCAGAAAGTATTTGTTGGATAATCATGTGAAATTACAGTAAACATTCATTTAATTATATTTTTTAAGTTGATGAAAATATGAAATTTTATGTACACTAAAACAGTGACAAAATTAAAAATAAAATGAATGTCATTGCTTATGGTCTGATATATATATATATGTATATAGATATAGATATATTTTATTTTGTTTTGATATATATTTTTAAAGTGCCCCAGTTCAAGTGTTAAGAGGATACAAATAGTAAACTTCAAGACTTAAGATCACACCAAAAATAAGAATTAAAAAGTTATGATGGGTTCAGTTTATAAACATTGATGGGCAAATAACATTGACAATTGATCTTCCCTCATTCAAATTTTTTTGTTTTGTTTTGTTTTTTGAAGTACCAGGGATTGAACCCAGGTACATGGGAAGCAGATGCTCAACCACTTAGCTACCCACTGAGAGTTGCTTTTTTCATTTGTTTGTTTTGTTTTTAGAGGTAACAGGGATCGAACCCAGGACCTCATACATGGGAAGCAGGCACTCAACCACTTGAGCTACATCCCCTCTCCTTCCCTCATTCAATTTTGGCAATCCCCCTTAGCAAAGGGATTTGGCAGGCCTAATTTTCAGAAAGCTATTTTTGAAATGTAGGAGTGTCCTTTTTTATATCTTCCTGATTTATTTCTCAGTGTACATAAAAGAATTGGCAACATAGACTGGAGGAGCCATTTCATTGATATTTCTTCTAAACAAGAAGAAATTCCCTGAAATAGGAGCCATCCAATTAATTCCCTAGTGAGGATGGAATAGTTTTCTAGTACCATAAACTCACTAATCTACCCCTCAGTTCAGATGTTTTTATTCCTGTTTTACCTATTTCCCTTGAAAGGATGTTAATAGGTTGTTAATTTTGATGCCAGAAGCTTTTCCAATTCATTCAGAAAAAAATTACTTTTTTTGGTAATCTTTTTGTGGTTATTATGTAAAAAATTTAGAAGGTAAATAAAAGGAGATGCCCTTCATTTTAAAAAGTACAATATTCAGAAAACATTCCTTAAACCCAAAAGCAACTTTCTTGACAGTTATCTCTTTTCTTTCTTTTAAATGACACAGATGCTTCTGGTTCATAATGTGTCATATCATACATATGGGTGATTATACATCCCATTTATCATATGCATTTGGAGCTACCTTTGAGAACATATTCTTCTTTATTGGTTTTTCGAGAGATGTTCTCCTATATTAGGAGTCATTTAGGAAACCTAGTCACTTTCAGTTGAGTATCTTTGTCCCAGAAACCATGTTAGGTTCATGCAAACCAAGAAGGATTGACTTTCTATGATTGCTCCTGTCCCTTCTGGGATGCCTCCCCTTCTTACCTGCAGTCTCTGCCCTCATGGAGCATCTTTTCTGATTCCCCACTACAGCCTCTCAGCAGGTTCTCCTTTCCCAAGGCAATACCCACTTTTCTAAGCAAATTTATTCACTCTTTTTTCTTTCACAGTTTACCTGGATTATAGCTTGTTACCAAAGCAATTTTTTTCCTCAGTTGGTTGTCATCGTAGAAGGAATCTCAGATTCATAGAATCAAAACGCCTTTTTCTTTCTAATTACAACTTGAATTGAATCCACATCGTTAAAATAACATTCATGAGATTTTTTTTCTAATTACACAAAATATTCTCAATGTTGGAAATTTGGAGAACACAGGAAAATACCAAAACAGTAGGAAAAACGAAACAAACTGAGAGAAAAGAATATAAAAATCATTTGTAATTTCACTGCCCAAAGATAAGTATAGTTCATATTTTGTGTAGGTCCTTCAAAAATGTATTTCATTAACATTTATTAATAATGCCTCTGATTTTTTTGGGTTTCCATTCCATTTATTTATTTGTGTGTTTTAAATTTTTTATTTAGAGAAGTTGTGAGTTTATAGAAAAATCATGCATAAAATACAGGATTCCCATTTACCATTCTATTATTGACACATTACATTGATGTGGTACATTTGTTACAACTGACGAAATCACATTTTTATAATTGTACTATTAACTATAGCCCATGGTTTAACTTAGGGTTCACTGTGTTGTGCAGTCCTGTGGATTTTTAAAAGAAAATTTTTATTCTATTAACATGTATATAAACTCAGTGATTTGAATATATTTTGTAAATGACACATACACACAGGTTTACCTGGTTCTGGACTTTATGTTCTGTTCCATTGTCTGCTATTGCCTCAGCTCAACTCTATTATTAGTTTAGCTTCATGGCAAGTTTAAGCATCTATTTTTATAAGCCTTCTAGTCTTCTTCTTTTTCAGTATTTTCTTGCCTATTATTATCTGTATATACTTTCAGAGAAACTTTTGGCTCAAAATGTCAAGTTAAAAATCTTTTCAGATTTTGATTGGAATAGCTTTATATATAAAAATTAATTTAGGAAGAGTTGACCTGTTAACCATAATTGAGACTTCCCACCCCAGAACATATATTAAGTCAACTCTTATGGTCTGCCACTCAGCTAAGTTTTGTAGGTTTCTTAATACAGGTCATGTATTTTCCTTGTTAAACCTATTTCTAGATATTTTACATGTTTTGGGGGCTATAGTGGGTAGATTAAGTTTATTATATCTCAATTTCTTTCTCTGTAAATTGGGGATGTTTTGAGAATTTAAATGTTATGTGAAATTCCCGTAACAGTGCCTAGAGTGTGTTAACATCTCTATATAAGTATTTGCTGCTATTGCTGTTTTATTTATTTTGAAACTTTAGTGACTCAGTTTGATTAAGATATGTCTTTTATAGGCATGACATTTTTTCTTTGAATACTCTGTACAAAACTGTTGTATTTTTGAAAATCTTTTCTGCTGTTCTTTTGTGTGTGTGCTTGTGTGTGTGTGTGTGTGTGTGTGTGTCTTTTGAAACTGTGCTGTATTGCCTTTTGTGTTGCTTCTAGTAATTTGGAGGGTATACATCTGTTTTAACTTTCACTAAAGGTTATTTTTCTGTAAAAATACTTGCAAATATATTTTTGTAATTATTCACATTGAATCAAGCTATCTTGATTTTCTCCCTTGATGTAAGTCAAAGGAATTTGTACCCTTTTACTTTCTTCCTCCTACAACTTCCAGAGTTGTGTTGGCATAAATATATATCAGTTACTACTTAAATTATTATTTTTTCATGTATATATTTCTCAGTAATTATTTGCATTTTTAATTCTATTTTATATTTATATTTTAGCAGCTATTTAGATGTTATTCTGAGGTTAAGTGGCAATATTCATTCCCATTTCCTTCATTCTACAATTTGCATATTCATGAGCTTTAAAGTATGCCTAACCTCTTCCTTGCTGGAATATGCCTCTAAGCGTTTGTACTTTTCCTCCAGGATACCTGGGTGGTATCTTTAAAGGCTCTCTCATACCTGATAATATCTTCCTGTTGCCTTTACAAGTGAATGGCAATTTGTCTGGAATAGAATTCTTCAGATGCAATCTTTCCCCTTTAAAACTTTACATATTTTACTCAATATGTAATAATGTGAGGAAGTGAGCTAGGTCAATCTGCCTCCCAGACTGCACCCCCCCCTTTTTTTTGCACTGACTTTTTTAGAACCATTGCTTTATCTTTGAAAAATATTCATCAGGATTTGACTAGGTTTAATTAATTTTGCTCTGTATACAGTCAGGAGATTTAAATTTTTATTCAGCTACATAATTTTTTATTATAGAAAAGCTCTGATTAAGATAAAATAATTTAGATCAGGCAACGATGGCTCATCTCACTCCTCCCTAATCCACTGCCACATAAAAAATCAATCAGGTATTTGAATAAAGAAAAAGATGTCAATTTATTGAATGTGACGGATAAAGAAGTGTCAGGGTGTCCTTCCCACTCCCCTTTACCCCCAGTCGCATCCATTTTCCCTCACACCATTCAAGGAGGCAAATGTTCTTCCTGTGCTTGGACGTGGCTGATGGCAAATATGATATAAAAGACTCTTGGTTCAAAAGTGGAAGTCAAAGGGCATGTCAGTGTGTCCTATCCCGCCATTTCTCCTGCAGTGTGTCCAACCCTCAAAATCTTGCCCATTAGAGCAGACTTTGCTAGTTACACAGACTCCGTAGAAGCAACTCTCTTCTCATTATCTTCCTTCCCCCTAAGACTGACTCACCTATCGAATGCTTAATTTTTATTGATGCCTTTACTTGGTCAAAGCTTAGCTAGGAGCTAAACTTTTTAGTGGCCAAAATGTGCTGACCAAGACAAAATTCTTATTACTACACAGAGTAATTACAGTTTGTAAAAAGCCCATGATTATTCTCTTTTCTTCATCTTTCCAAGATAAAATAAAAAACAACTATAATTTTTAAGGGAAGTTTCTCACACAGTATTAGATGTTGCTTCTGTCTCATTTGTGTAGATTTCTTCTTTAGTAACATACATTATGGATATGTAGAATCTCTGTTTTAAATCTTCCATAATTTTTATCATTTCTTTGGCTATTTAATATTTTCATCCATTTCCTCTTCAAGTTTTGCTAGGCTTATAAGTTGTCCTCCATATAACGTTACATTTTTGGCCATATAGATTCTGACCTTTGTAAGTTTTAGTGCAATTTTAAATTCCATTAAGGTTTTTCCCCTTTCCCTCTTAGATTCTCTCAGTGAGTCTGCCTGTTTCTTTTTCATATGTGTTTTTTTTCTTTAATTCATCTTTACAGAATCTGCTTTTTCTTTAATTTGTTGAGAGTGCAAATAAATGCTTTCTAAAATTCACTTGTTCTCTTTCACAAGTGTTTTTGAAAATATGTTCTTTGCCCCTTATATGCTATGTTTGTTACTGTTCATTGGACATAATATTTTTATGGGTATCATTTCATTTTTTATATTTATTCATCCTTAAATGAATTAGTTTCATTCTAAACTTGTATTTGCCAATAAATAGCCAGAATAGATTCTCTTTGGGTCCGGTCCACATTTTCTTGTATGATGTTAGGATCCTTCCCTGTTAATGGAATGGTTGGATGAGGTATGTTAGTGACCCAGCAATCTGGGAGAAGTTGGAGATATGGGGCGTCCAAGTAGAGAAATTTCCTTTCTGCTTAGTTTATTCTCTGAACATGGGGAAACTGCTGTTAGCTGCGCCAGCTTTCCGTAGCTAAGTTTCCTTTCCTTCTGGCTTCCCCACAAGAATACTGTTTGGCTATGTCTGGAGCTCCTGCCTGCTGTTTCAAGCAAGAACCATACTTCACTGGGGAAAGTAAGATCCTAACTCACTTCAGCCACCTAAATAAACTCCAGATGGATTAAAGATTTACATGTGAAAAAAATAAAACTTTGGAAGTTCTTGAAGAAAATATGGCAAAACATTTATATACTCTTTGGGTGGGAATGAACATTTTAAGTCCAATATGAAGGCAAATTAAATTACTGATAGATTTAACTATTTAAAAAGTGCAAAATGTCTGTATGTGAAAAAGCTCACTTCATATACACTACTATATACTAAATAAAAATATCTTTAACATTATTTGATGGCCAAA
>PVKH010028252.1:0-12875 GCA_004027955.1 Chaetophractus vellerosus
GCTTTTCAGTTCGCGGGTGGCTGGCTGTGCTCGATTTGCAGGCGACCTGCCCTGCCCGTGGCGGCTTTTGCCCGCCCATGGCGGCTTGCCATTCTCAAGGCGGTCTGCCCGCTAGGAGAGGTCCCCGGGAACCGAACCCAGGGCCTCCCATGTGGTTTCCCAGCAAGCTCTTTATCCACTGAGCTATCTAGCCGGGCCCTTCAGGGAACAATTTAAACCTGAATCAGATGGTCTCTAGGAATCGTTCATGGAGTCAAATTGCATGAGTCACTGTTTAAAGCAATTCTGAAGGTAATCCATGGAATTTCAAAGTGTCAGGGAAGTGCCATGGACCCAGCAGCTGGAGGAGCTGAGAAGGAGATCACAGGGAATTGGCCATCCTATGCTTGCTCTCCTATGGTCTGGACCTGTCCTTTACTGGGGAAGCATCATCTCACCCACAGAGGGTGAGTCACAGGCTAACATAGCCAACAAGTGCAATTTGAGGAGCACCAGAATCTGGGCAAAAGAAGAATGAGACAGTAGAGGCAAGCAGAAGCCAAGGATTGTCCCACTGCACGTCTACACTCCATGGAAAATCAACCCGAGTGAGATGAGAGTACTCATAGGAAAGCTACACTGGATAATAAAGAGCAAAAAATGTAAAAAAGTTTACTGCAGTGATCACCTAAATATTGCTTGCCAGATGCTGTGACAGTGAGTGGAGGGCAAGCCTGTTCGTTAGGAGTTCTACTGCCATCATGTTTCTGGCAGCGAAAGACTTCACTTCATCATTCCACACCAGAAGGCTTTTTGAACTATGTGGGAGACATGTGGACTAGTAACAATCAGCTAGTATTTAAAGCTGAAGATTATCTTGGCAATTTTAATTAATACCCAAACTGAAGTAAGATGTATTACCTAGAAGATACAATTTGGGCATCTGAAATTTGTTAGCTTTTGACTTGATGAAAGACTAGAGGATGGCATTGACACCTGCATTCAGTGTTCTGAGGAAACACTTCTTATTGGACAAAGCACTCCTTATCAAAGGACATAAGCTATGGGTAATTTCACATTATTTAAGAGATGGAGAACAAGATCGATCATACGTTCTAAACTTTGTTGGCAGGAATAATACATATTTGATTGCATAATTATTTCAGATTCAAAAGTGGCCTGTACACATTGGATTGTAAAAGTTGACAATTTCCCAAATGTGTTTGATGAAGTGTTTTTAAGTCCCAAAGCTACTGATGTTAATAGTTTTTCACTGTGGAAAACTTTCATTCTTATCTCTGTATTATATAGCCAAGGAAGTTTGCTTTAATACAGGGGTTCTTAACAAGGGGTCCATGAGCTTGAATTGAGAAAAAAAAATTTTTCTTGTGAGGAAGTGTTGGTGCAGGTGTGATATATTTATTAAATAATACACAGTATAGTATGGGCTTAGTAATGGGTCCGTGGTTTTCACCTGACTGGCAAAGGGGTCCATGGAACAAAAAAGGTTAAGAACCCCTGCTTTAAAAAGACCTAGTAAATTTGATAGAGAAGATATTAAATTATGAATAAATTGATATTTATATAGATAAATAGTTTAAATTATCTCTAATTAGCAATCTTTTTGAAGAAGAATGCTGTTCCATATCATAAAAAACTTACTTTGTGAAGGATGATTTTTGTTATGGCTCCAAAGCTTGATCCTGTGATTATCTATTATGGTTGGTCTTCTGTCAAAAGAGTTTTCTATTTAAAATCTCTGATAACGGGATGACATGACAACAATGGAGATGTGTGCAACTTAGGGTTAGGTTTGGCTACAAAAAACAAAACCTAAACAAACAAAAAACCAATAGCATAAGAAAGATAGTTTATTTCTCTTTCATAAAAACAAAGCCTGTAGGCAGATAGAACTAGCTTAATGTGGTGTCTCCAACAAGGTCCACACTTCATGCTCCAAAATGCCTACTTGAGCTCTAGGCATCAAAAAGTTGGGAGAGAATAAAAAAAAGATTCATCTTTCCAAGCTTTAAATATGCTTTCTAAAGTTGCACACAACATTTTCTCTACATGTCATTGTCCAAAATATAATATGAGCACACCTGTCTGCAAGAGAAGCTAAGGAATAGTCTTTTACTGGGAGATCATTTACCCAGAGAAAGTCAGAGATTCTCTTTCAAGGGAAAAAAAAACAACAACTAGTACTCTTGGTCAAAGGTGCTTGACAGGTAGATTTAACTTTAAAATTTATTTGCAGGAGGTTCTAGTAGATGCATTTTAATGGTGTCTGTACAGAATCTATCTTCCAGGTTTTCATCAGTTTTAATCTTTACCTTTTAAAATGAAATGCAAACCAATACTTTTAAATATGTTCTTTAAAAATATATTGAAATAATTTCAAATTATTTCAAGTTGACAAAAAGAATTAAAATCCTATACAGAGAACTCCAACATACCCCTATGTATTCATCAATTTTCTTTAGAGAAACAGAATCAACAGAACCTATATATATATATTTATTTATATATATATATAAAGGGATTTATTATAAGAATTGGCTCCCATAACCAGGGGGATTGGCAATTCTGAATTCCATAGGGCAGGCCACATGTTGAGAACTCTGTTGAAGTTTTCAATTAATTCCTCAGAAGAAGCTGGCTGGTGGAAGTAAAGATAGAAATTCTTCTTTATGTCTGCTGAAATCAACAATTCTCCCTTTAAAGTCTTCAGCTGAGACTTTCTCATTGCTGAAGACAATCTCCTTTGTTAATTGTTAATTGTAGATGTAATTAGCCATAGATGCAATCAACTGACTAATGACTTAAGTCCACGAAATACCCTCACAGTAACAATCAGGCCAGTGCTTACTTGATCAAAAACTGGATACCATAGCCTAGCCAAGTTGATGTATGAAAATAACCATCACACCCTACCCACCCCTCCACACCCCCAGATACCCAGATCCACCAATTTTAGCATTTTGTCACATTTGCTGTACCATTCTATCTAATCAACAATATGTCAATCCATATATCTATCAATCCATTTTATGAACTCTTAAGTGTAGGTTGTAAACATCATCTTCCTTGAACATTTAATACTGCCATGTACATTTCATAAGAACAAGGATATTCACATATGTAACCACCTTAAATGCAGTTATGAAGTTAAAGAAATTTAGCATTGATATAAAGCTTACAGTCTATATTCCAATTTTTCATATGTCCCAAGAATATCCTTTTGGTGCCTTTTCTCCTCCCTTGTTAGAGCCTGTCTAGTATCATGTCCTGCATTTAATTGTCATTATCTCTTTAGTTTATCTTTCTTCTTTTATGATTTTTATTCATGAGAACATCTATACAATATAATCTTACCCATATCAACCACTCTCCAACAGACCATTCAGTGGATTAATCACACTTACAATATTGCAGTACCTTCACCACCTTTCATTCCTAAAACTTTCCAATCTCCCCAAAGAGAAATGCTACATCTATTATGCATGAACTCCCCATTCCCCCTTTCTGCTCACCCCTGGCAATCTGTACTCTACTTTCTGTCTCTATGAGCATGCATATTCTCCAATATTTTCTTTGTAGTTAACATAAAGCTTAAATTTAACACCTTAAATCCATAAAAATCTCATTTGCTTTGATAATAGATTAACTTCAACAGTATACACAAATTATGTTCCTATACCCCATTGTTCCTCCACTTTTATGTGGTTCTTCTCTCAAATTGTGTGTTTATGGATTATGAATGCAAAAACCACTAATTTCTTATTACACTTTATGCATTTAGCTTTTAGTTACTATAGGAGGTAAAAAGTGGAGTTAGAAACCAAAAATATAATAGTATTAACATTATATTTACTAATGTTCTTACCCTAATGATACCTTTATTTCTTCATGTTGCTTTGATCTATTATCTATTGTTCTTTCCTTCCAACCTTCAAAATTCCCTTTAGCATTTCATGTAGGGCTGGTCTAGTGGTGATGAACTCCCTCAGCTTTTGTTTATCAGGGAATGTATTAATGTCTCCCTCATTCTAGAAAGACAAGGCAATTTTCTTGGCTTTGAGTATGTTAAATATGTAATCCCATTGCCTTCTTGATTCCATGGTTTCCAGTGAGAAATTGACAAGTATTCTTACTGAAGCTCCCTTGGACATGACACACTTTCTTGCAATTTTCATAATCTTTTTCTTTGGCATTTGACAGTTTGATTATAATATGCTACAGCATGATTCTATTTGAGTTTATCTTGTTTGGAGTTCATTGAGCATCTTGGATAAGTATATTCATGTCTTTCATTAAATTTGAGAAGTTTTCAGCCATAATTTTTTGGAATATTTTCTCTGCTCTTTTCTTTCTTCTCTATATTGGTATACTGGTATGCTCAATGGTGTCCCACAGGTTCCTCAAGTTCTGTTCTCTTTTCTTCATTCTGTCTTCTTTCAGCTCCTCAGACTGAAGTATTTCATTTGTGTTATATTCAAGTTCATGGATTCTTCTGTCTGCTCAAATCTGTTATTAAATCCCTTCAATGAATTTTTTATTTCTGTTACTCTGGTCTTCAGTTCTTTTTGGCTCCTTTTCATAATTTCCTATCTCTCTATTCTGTTGGTGTTCATCTATCATTTCTGTGATTTCCCTTAGTTCTTTGTCCATGTTTTCCTATAGTTTTTTGAGCATATTTAGGACTTTTTAAAAAAACATTGTATGGTAATTCCAAGGTCTGGCCTTCCTCATTGATGGTTTCCAATGTTTTAATCTTCTCCACTACATGGCCCATCACTTCCTGTTTCTTTGTATATTTTGTAGTCTTTTCTTGAAAACTGGACTTTTTAATATTTTAATGTACCACTGGAATTTATACTTTCATATGTCTGTTCCTTAAACTTTTTCCACCTAATATTAGGAAAGAGCTTTCTCCTTTTTTGCCAGGTGTTAACAAAAAATTAAAAGCAGGAAAAAAGAAAACACCTGTCCCAGTCTTTGCAGACTGACTTCCTTCAGGACTCATCCATATGGTGAGTTTAGAGGATAGCTCTAGGTCAAAGTGTAGGGCCTTCCCAGATTCTTTCTTTGCATAAGTCTCTTCTTGGGGACTTTGCATAAGTCTCTTCTTGGGGGCCCTAGGAATTCCCCCATTTACATTGACACAAATATCCTCTCTTTCCTAGGTAACAGTTATTTCACAGTCCTGGGCACTGAACTTTATATACTAGAGCTAGTAATCCCTTGGCCTAGCAGTCACAACTTGACTGCTCTCCCATAGTGTAAGGGGACTCTGTGATCTATCTTCTACAAGCTGGTAATGTTCTAGGATGGTGAAGCTTCAAGTAGTGTCCTGGTTCAGTTCCTCAGGCCACCACCAGACAGACTAGGCCAGACCTCCATGCTCCCACCATGTACACAAGGGTTACTCTGCTCCCTTTGGAAAAAGAACCAGGGATTCACATTGGGAGAAGGAATAGCTGCTTGCTGAGACTATAATGGAAAGGGGCCAGACAGGGTATCAGGATATCCTACTTATTTTGTCTTTATTAAATATTAGAGTAGTTGTAGGTTTACAGAAAAATCACGCAGAAAGTACAGACTTCCTATATAACCCCCCCCTTACACACACAATGTCCCTATTGTTAACATTTTGCATTAGTGTGGTATTTTTGTTACAATTGATGAAACAATATTATCATAATTATGCTTTTAACTTTAACCCACATTTACACTAGGGTTCACTGTTTGTGTTATACAGTTCTATAACTTGTGTGTGTGTGTGTGTGTGGTAACATATACAACCTAAATTACTCTTTCTCTGTTTTCAAATATAAAATTCAATAGTGTTAATTACTTTCACAGAATTGGGCCTCCATCACTGTCATCCATTGTTGAAACTTTCCATCACCCAAAACAGACACTCTGTACCAATTAAACATTAACTCCCCACTCCCTTTTCCCACCCAGTCCCTGGTAAACTGTATTTTAGTTTTTGACTCTATGAATTTACATATTCTACTTTACTGTCTAGATAAAGTCTTTTGATGTATGAGAGCTTTTAATTTTTATTACATCCCATTTATCAATTTTTTTGTTCTTGTTGCTTGTCCTTTTGGCAAAGTCTAAGAAACCATTTTCTAACTCAAGGTCCTGAAAATGTTTATGTATATTTTGTTCTAGGATTTTTAAAGTTTTAGTTCTTATATTTAGTTCTTTGATTCATTTTGAGTTAATTTTTGTATATGGTGTGAGGTAAGGGTCCATCTCCACTATTTTGTATATGGCTATCTAGTTTTTTGAGCACCATTTGTTGAAGAGTCTATTCTTGCCTATTTGAGTGGACTTGGCATCTTTGTTAAGACCAACTAGTCAAGGATGTGAGGGTTTATTTCTTAACTCTCAATTCAATTGCATTGGTCTATATATCCTTCTTCATGTCAGTACCATATTATTTTGATTATTGTAGCTTTGTAATAAATTTTAAAATCAGGGAGTGTGACTCTCCAACTTTGTTTCTCTTATTCAAATGGTTTTGACTATTTGGGTCTGCTTACCCTTCAATATATGATGATTTGATTTTCCATTTCTGTGAAAAAGTCTGTTGGAATTTTTATTGTAATTGCTTTGAATCTGTATAATTTTTTGGGTAGAATCGACATCTTAACAATATTTAGTCTTCCAATCCATGAATAATTTATGAACGTTCTTCCATTTATTTAGGTATTCTTTAATTTCTTTCAGCAATGTTTTGTAGTTTTCCTTACAAGTCTTTTACATCCTTGGTTAAATTTATTCCTAGCTATTTGATACTTTTCATTGCTATTGTAAATGGAATATTTTTTTCTTGATTTCTTCATCAGGTTGTTCATTAGATGTATATAGAAACACCACTGAATTTTGCATGTTGATCAGGTATCCCATTACTTTGCTGTAGTTTTGTTGTAGATTTTTCAGTATTTTCTATGTATGGAATAATGTCATCTGCAACAAGGGAGAACTTTAGTTCTTCCTTTCCTATTTGGAGGCATTTTATTTCTTTTCTTTTCCTTTCCTAATTGCTTTGGCTAGAACTTCCAGTACAATGTTGAATAACAGTGGTGACATTGAGCATCCTTGTCTTGCTTCTGATTTTTCAAGGAAAGTTTTCAGTCTTTCACCATTGAGTATGATATTAACTTAGTTGTGAGTTTTTCATCTATGGTCTTAAGGATGTTTTCTTCTATTCTTTGTTTTCTGAGTGTGTTTATGAGGAAGAGGTGCTAAATGTTATAAAATTCCTCTTCTGTGTCAACTGATAGTTTTTCTTTTTTCCTTTCCTTTATTCTGTTACTACAATGTGGTCCATTAATTAATTTTTTATGTTGAGCCAACCTTGCATGCCTAGGATAAATCCCACTTAATCGTGGTGTATAATATTATTAGTGTGCTGTTGCATTAGGTTTCCTAGTATTTTGTTGAGGATTTTTTGCACCTATATTCAGGAGGGATATTGGTATGTAATTTTCTTATCTTATAGTATTTTTTCTGTGTTTGGTATTAGGGTGATGGTGGACTCAGAATGAATTGGTAAATATTTTCCTCTCCTTATGTTTTGTAAAAATTTGAGCAATATTGGTGCTAATATTTCTTTGAATATTGGAAGAATATACCAGTGACTCCATCTGATTCTGGGATTTTCTTTGTTGGGAAATTTTTGATTACTGACTAAATGTCTTTATTTATTATTAGTCTGCCAAGATCTTCTATTTCTTCTTCAATCAGTGTAGGTAGTTCATGTGTTTCTAAGAGTTTCTCCATTTCATATAGGTTATCTAATTTATTGGCATACAATTGTTCACAGTATCTTTTACATTCCTATTAATTTCTATGTTGTCAGTAGTCATGCCCCCCTTTTATTCATGATTGTATTTATTTATTTATTTGAATCTTCTTTTTCTTTCAGTCTATCTAAAGCATGTCAATTTTATTCATCTTTTAATAGAACTAATATTTGCTTTTGTTGATTCTCCCTATTGCTTTTTTTTTAAATTCTCCATTTCATTTATCTCTGCTCTAATCTTTGTTATTTCCTTCCTGCTGCTCACTTTGGTTTTAGTTTGTTTTTCTTTATCTAGTTCCTGTAGGTATGAGGATAAATCTTTGATTTGAGCTCTTTCTTCTTTTTAATGTAAACATTTAGAGCTATAAATTTCCCTCTGAAGACTGCCTTCAATGTGTTCCATAACTTTTGATATGTCATGTTTTAGGCTTTATCCATCTCAAGATATTTCCCAATTTTTCTTATACCTTCTCCTTTTACCCACTGATTATGTAATATCGTGTTGTTTAACTTCCATATATTTGCAAAATTTCCAGTTCTCCCTCTGTTATTGATTTCTAAATTCATTGCAATGTGGGCAGAACATAACTTGTATAATTTTAATTTTGTAAAATTTACTGAAACTTATAACCTAACATGTAGTCTATCCTGATAATAATCCATGTGCACTTAAGAAGAATGTTTATTCTGCTGGTTTTGGGTTACGTTTATAGTATTGCTCAAGATCTCCATTTCCTTTTTGATCTTCTATGTACATGTTCCATTCATTGATGAAAGTGGTGTATTGAAGTCTCCAACTATTATTGAAGAGGTGTCTCCATTCAGTTTTGTTAAAGTTTGAATTGACATGCTTTAGATAGACTGAAAGAAAAAGACGATTCAAATAAATAAATATTGTATTTTGGGGCAATGTGGTTAGATACATAAATGTTTGTAGTTGTTATTTCTTCTTGGTGAACTGACCCTTTTATTAATATCTACTGTCCTTTTTTAATCTCTTGTAACAGTTTTTGACTTAAAGTATTTATTAGTATATTAGTATAGCTTACCCCAGCTTCCTTTTAGTTACTATTTACATGGAATACTTTTTCAATCCTTTCAGCTTCAACCTTTTTGGTCTTGGGGTCTAAGTGATTCTCTTATAAACAACATATTACAAGATAATTCGTTGTTATTCATTCTGTCAATCTGTGTCTTTTGATTGAGGAGTTTAATCCATTTTAATTCAGTGTAATTACTGAGAAGGCAGGTCTTACTTCAGCTATATTCTCCTTTGTTTCTCATTCATATCTTTTTTGCCCCCCCCCCCTTTTTTTTAGTGCAGGCCTCTTTTGTGTATAGTTTATCTTTTGTAATGTAACTGATTGACCCCTTTCTCATATCCTTTTCTGTATATTATTATAAATACTTCCTTTGTGGTTACTGTAGCATTTTTATTAAATAACCTAAGTTCTATAACCTTCTATTTAATAAAGATACCAAGTTAACATCAATAGCATGCAGTCTCTGCTCCTAAACCCTTGTATTTCCCCCTTTGTGTTGTTTTGTTCTTGTTACCCTATTTATATTTTACATGTCCATATGGTGAAATATGATTGTTTTATTATTAAATTATAGTCTAAGTCATATACAAATAAAGAGTAGAGTTAAATACTGAAAATACCATAGTATTGTGATTTTGGATTTACCTATTACATTACCTTTACTGGAGATCTTAATTTATCCTTACTGCTCCATGTTCCTATCTCCTGTCCTTTCTTTTCAATCTGAAGAGCTCCTTTTAGTACATTCTATAGGGCAGGTCTCTTGGTGGCAAAGTCTTGCAGTTTATGTTTATCTGTAAATGTCTAAAACTCTCCCTCAGTTTTGAATGACAGTTTGCCAGTCAATTTTTGGCTGGCAGAATTTTTTTCTTTCATTGTCTTAAATATGTCATACTACTGACTCCTTGCATCCATAGTTGCTGATGAAAAGTTGGCATTTAGTCTTAATGAGAATCTTAATTTTGTGAAGAATAAATTTTCTCTTGCTTCTTTCAGAATTCTTTGGCATTTGAAATTTTAATTAGTATGTTTCTTGGAGTAGGTCTATTAGGGTTTACTTTGTTTGGAGATTTTTGGGCTTATTGGACATATATATTTAGGTCTTTTGTAAGATTTGGGAAATTTTCAGCTATTATTTCCTCAAATATTCTTTCTGCTCCCTTTCCCTTTTCCTCTCCTTCTGGGATTCCTATAATGTGTATGTTGGTATGTTTCATGTTTTCCCACAGGTCTCTTAGACTCTGGTTATTCTTTTCCATTCTTTTCTCTATCAGTTCTTCCCACTGTAATATTTCAATTGCCCTGTCTTCTAGTTCAATGATTCTTTCTTCTGCTCACCAAATCTTCTCTTGAACACTTCTAGAGCATTTTTCATCTACATCATTGTCTTTTCCATCCTCATAAATTCTGTTATGTTCCTTTTAAAATTATATGGTTCTTCTTTTTATTCATACATTATCTTTCTTATATTCTTTTATTTCTACAAGTTCTATACCCAAATTTAGTTTATTTCTATCCATATTTTCCTTTAGCTCCTTGCATTGATTTAGGAGATTTGACCAAACATCTTTGATTATTTGTTCTAGTGCCTGTGTTTGCTCTGAAGTTTTCATTTGTTCCCTTGGCTATCTTTTCCTGTTTCTTTTAATAGCTTATGATCTTTTGTTGATGTTGGACTTATGATATTTTGATGTTCTAATTCTGGAAGTCAGTTTCTTCCTCTTGTGTAGAGTTTTAGTTTAGATTGCCTATGTATTAAGGCTCTTCTTCAATGCTTGGTGCAGTTTATTCTGATCCTTTAGAGCAGTCTGTGTGTAACAGTTTGGATTTTCTAAGGGCTTTCTGCACCTGACTCTTACCTGGAGAATGAGCAGGAACTTTTAAGATTAATTTGGTATGTGTGACTGTTTCCACTCCAGAAGAGGATTTCCTGTCCTCTGTTCCTCTTCCAGGAGTCCTGGGATGTTCTCTTTGCTTTATATAAATTTTCCTCCCCAATGTCTCTGATTTTCTCAATTCCTCTCCCATGAGCAGTTCAGTATCCCCTTTATGAGAGCCCTTTCTCCCTCAGGTAACTTCTGCATTAAGGGATCCCGATGCACAGAGCCAGATGGGGTCAGTGTTCACAAACACCTGACTTTTTCATTTAAATGCACCGGCACTTAGAAACTGTCTTGGAACAGTTGCCAGTCATTCTGCCATTGGTCACTATGGTTTCTGGGGGACTGCTTTGTATGGGCACACATGCAGACCTGAATGTTTGGGGGACTCTAAGTCGCTGCTGTCCATAGCCCATGGCAGAAGGTACTCAGGCTGAAGCACTGCCATTGCATGTCTCTTAAGCCACATTGGATTTGAGTGTAAGGGTCAGGTCCATACTGGAAGGTCCAGGCCACTTTCATACTCTCCCAACCCCTGCCTCTATTTTTTGGCAGTTTTAATTTTTTTCTTCAATTCAGCATTTAGTGGAGTCTTTCTTCAGCTTGTCATCCTCCAGAGTTCTAAATGAGTTGGAACCATCCTTTCATTAAGCCCTCTCTAAGGGGAAATGCTCCAAGCTGTGTCTTATGCCTCCATCTTGATGACATCATTCCCCTTATTGCTTTTAAGTTTTCTTTTTCTTTATTTGGCATTTGTTCCATTACTGCAGTCCTTTAATGGTTTTCTGGAGATTTGAGAAAGAAGTTTCTGCTGGTTCTTGCTGGTTGTTTAAAGCTTCTGTCAGGGGAAGGAGCCCTGAAGCTTCTAATTCTTATATCTGTACATATTTGTTTTTAAATTATAACTTAGCACCATAGACATGAGCTCCCTAGAAGACAGGTGATTTATTCAACTACCATCTTCTAGATGATTGGCAAGGAAGCTAAAAAATTAAATAGACAAATATCAAGGGATATTAGTTAATGATTATCATTTAAATAGGCTATTTAAGAAGTGGGTATTAGCAGTGTATCACGATATCTGGGAAGTTTTGAAGGCACAAGTATAGTTTTTAAACTTTTGTTTTAGGCTATAAATAACCAGTATTACATTGGTATGATTTTTATTTCTTTTAAAATTACTGAGAGGAACTCTTAGCAGCTCCCCAAAAAAATGTATTCTGTATAATTTAATGTGGAAAATAATGGGTAGTTCTTAATCATTTATGTGGTAAAAGCAAAATGAAATGAAAACAACTAATTTATCTTTGCTTTAATAGAATGATTTAGAGAATAAACAAAACAAATTATGTGAAACATTTTGAGTTAGCTTTAGTTTGTTATTTACTTGCATGTCAAGGGTAGTAAAAATGAACAGATTGTGGTAGTAAAATAAATTTATATTTGTGAACTGTGCGAAATTTGCACTTCAGTTTTAAACAAGTTAAGTAGGTCAAAATCTTGTTTCCATATTTGTCTATAAATTAGTCTTGGATTAATAATAAAAATTGACTCCTGTATGTAAGTTAAACATTAATACATGGTTCAAACTCCTTGTGGCTTCCACAGATACCATCATATTATCTTAATGAATGGTCTTACAGAAGCTATAGTCTCAAACTTCAATCTAAGCAGGTTAGATCTTTATCTTACTACTTTTCTTTTGAAATTCACTAGATCATATGTCACTGAAATGTGTATACGGCAGGTGAAAATCTTCTTTCCCTATGGCTGTGTTGTTTATATTTACTTATTATAGGTTCAATATATCCCCTTCTTTATTTTCAGTGCATAGGAGATCCAAAACAGTAATCTAAAACAAATTCATAGGGGAGTGGGTGCAGCTCAGTGGCTGAATGCCTGCTTCCATGTATGAAGTCCCAGGTTTAATTCCAGGGGCCTCCTAAAAACAACAATGATAACAATAACAAAATATACCTTTGCTCACAGAAGGGTGTAGCTCAGTGGCCAAGTGTATATTTCACATGGGTTTAATTGTCCGTATCTCCTTAAAAAAATCATGGTAGATGTTATTGTTATAGAATTTAAGCAGAAACCTATATAAATAATGCAAATGATTCAAATACAAAGAAAATTTTCTTTCCAACAGAG
>PVKH010028253.1:0-12875 GCA_004027955.1 Chaetophractus vellerosus
GGGCAGACTGCCTTGAGAAGGCAAAGCCGCCGTGGGCAGGGCAAAGCCGCCACGGGCAGGGCAAGCCCCTGTGAGCAGGGCAAGCCGCCCGCGAGCCACACGGCGAGTCACCACAATGGGGTGGAGACAAGCAGACACAGAAGAATTCAAAAATGAACACAGCAAGAACAAGCAGAAAAGGGGGGATATATAATAAATTTTAAAAATTTAAAAAAATTTATAAAAACACTACTGATTGAAAAAAAAAAAAAAAGAATATCTAGTCTCCTAATCCATGAACACTGAATGGCCTCCATTTGTTTAGGTCTTTAATTTCTTTCAGCCATGTTTTGTAGTTTTCCATGTACAAATCCTTTATATCCTTGGTTAAATTTATTCCTGGATATTGTAGTTTTAGTTGTCTTAAATGGAATATTTTTCTTTATTTCTTTCTCAAATTGTTAATTACTACTGTAGGAGGACCGCTGATTTTTTTTTTTAGGAAGCATCAGGGATTGAACCCAGAACCTTGTACACAGGAAGAAGGTGCTCAACCATTGAGCTACATCTGCTCCCCAATGAGAGGGTTTTTTTTCGATTGTTTTTAGGAGGCACCAGGGATCGAACCCTGTGGGGAGCAGGCACTCAACCACCGAGTTACATTCACTCTGTAGATTTTTGTATGTTGATCTTGTACCAATCACTTTGCTGAATTCGTTTATTAGCTCTAGAAGCTTTGTTGTGAGCTTTTTTGGGGGGGACTTTCTATATATCGGATCATGTCATCTGCAGATAGGGAAACCTTTGCTTCTTTCTTTCAAACTTGGATGACTTCTTTTTCTTACCTAATTGCTCAGGACAGAACTTCTAGCACAATGTTGAATTGCAGTGGTGAAAGTGGGCATCCTTGTATTGTTTCTAATCTTAGGGGGAAAGAGTTCAGTCTTTCACCATTGAGTATGATGTTAGCTGTGGGATTTTCATATGTTCCTTTTATCTTATTGAGAAAGTTTCCTTCTATTCCTAGTTTTCTTAGCATTTTATCAAGAAGGGATCCTGGATTTTGTCAAATGCCTATTCTGCATCATTTTAGATGATCTTGTGGTTTTTCTCCTTTATTCTGTTAATTTGGTATATTGCTTTAACTGATATTCTCATGTTGAACTACCCTTGCACTCCTGAGGTAAATCCCACTTGATCATGGTATTTAATACTTCTAATATGCTGTTAGATTACATTTGCTAGTATTTTGTTGAGGATGTTTGCATCTATATTCGTAAGGACTATTGATCTGTAATTCTCTTTTCTTTGTTGTCTTTATCTGACTTTGTATTAGCTTAATGTTAGCCTCATAGAATGAGTTGGGAACTGTTCTGCCTTGGAATAACCAGCAAGTACTAGCAGAAACATCTTTCTCAGAGCTCCAGAAAATAGATTAGCGATTGCAGTAATGGGTTAAGTGCCAAATCAACAAAAAGGCAATTTAAAAGTGGTCAGATCTCATGATGTCCTGGATGGCCTCTCTGTCATCCCCTCAACTGCTTGGCATGGAGCTGGCCCAAACTCCCAGTGCAGGTCCCTGGTCCCAATTCCAAAGGGAGCAGTACAAGCCTTATGCACATACTGGGAGCATGTGTGTTTGGCCCAGTCTCTCTGGAGGTGGCCTGAAGGACTGAACTAGGAAACTCATTGCAAGCTTGCCATCCCAGAATTTGCCCTGCTTGTAGAAGGCAGCTCACAGAGCTCTCCTATAAAACTCTGTGGGAGAGGAATCAAGTTGTGGATATATGGGACAAGGGATTTTTGGTTGTGGGACACATAGTGCCCACCTGCTTCCCAGGGAAGAGAGTGCATTCATATCTATGTTAACGGGGAAATTCCTAGGGCCACATGTGTAGGACCAAGACAAGACCATTTGTGCACAGAAAGGATCAGGGAGTCCTCTACTCTTTGGCCTTGTGTTATTCTCTTGAACTCATTGTATGGATAAGCCCTGAAGGAGAACACTCACATAGGTCAATCTGCACAGACTGGGAAAGTTGTTTTCTTTTTATCCTCCTCCTCCTCTCCCTCCTCTTCCTTCTCTCCCTCCTCCTTCTTTTTCTTGTAGCCCCTGACATTCGAGGAAGTCTCTGTCATAACACTAGATGGATTCAGCTTAAGGAACACACACTTCAGAGTCTAAATTCCAGCGGTAACACATTAAAATACCAAAATATCCAATTTTCAACAAAAGATTGTTGTGTAAATGAGAAAGTTTTAGTAATGAAAGGTGGTGAGGGTACCACAATATTGTGAATGTGATTAATCCCACTGATTGGTATGGGGTTGGGGTTGAGTTGAGAAAGATTATGGTATATATAGTGTAATGGTTTGACAGTTTTATTTAATTATGAATTCCAAAAATATAAATTGGATTATGCTTGTAAACTGATCTGTTCATCTGGGCATGATTAAGTTATGACTGGGGCATTAACTGCCACATCAGTGGGACATTGAGCCCCACCCCTCGGTGGGCGTGGTCTCAAGTACAAAGCGTAGAGAGCCTCATGGTCTACAGCTGAACTTGTGGAGGAAACAGAAGCTAAGCCCGGAGAGAAACACAGCCCGGGGAACAGAGGAACCCGGAAGCCTGAACACTGGAGACGTCAGCAGCTGTCTTGCTCCAACACATGGACTTTGGTGAGGGAAGAACTTTATGCTTTGTGCTTTGTGGCCTGGTAACTGTACGCTTCTACTCCAATTAAATACCCTTTATAAAGACTGACCAATTTTGATATATTTCAAAAGTCACCCCTGTGGCTGACTAAAACATATAGTTTCCCACAATTTAAAGTAGAGAGACATTGACAATTAAATGCAAGGCATGATCCTGGATGGGATCTAACAAGGGGCTTTTGAATAGGCTCAAAAGGACATTATTGGGACATATGAAAAAAAATGGAATATAGACTATAAGCTTTATATCAACATTAAATTTCTTGAACTTGATAACTGTACTTAAGGTGGTTACGTAAGTGAATATCCTTGTTCTTACAAAATGTACATGACAGAATTAAGTGATGTATACAAACTTCACTCAAGTGGTCAGAAAATGGATTGATAAAAAGATAGATGATAGGGAAGTGGATGTGGGTCAAGCAATTGGGCTCCCATCTACCATATAGGAGGTCCAGGGTTCGATTCTCAGGGCTTCCTGGTGAAGGCAAGCTGGCCCACGTGGTGAACTGGGCCGCACAAGAGAGCTGATGCATCAAGATGACGCAACAAAAAGAGACACAGAGGAGAGACAATAAGAGACGCAGCAGACCAGGGAGCTGAGGTGGCGCAAGAGATTGAGCACCTCTCTCCCACTTCGGAAGGTCTCAGGATTGGTTCCCAGTGCTGCCTAAATAGCAGACACAGGACACACAGCGAATGGACACAGAGAGCAGACAACAAGGGGCGGGGGAGATAGATGGATAGATAGAATGAGACTGCCAATGTGGCAATATGTTAAACTTGGTGGATCTGGATATCTGGGGGTGTAGGGGTTTGCTGAAATTCTCTGTATGGGCTTTGTATTATCTTTGTAACTGTCCTGCAAGTTTGAAAGTATTTCAAAATAAAAAGAACAGCCCAAGGCAAAGTTGAAACGTCCTCTTTTGTCTTTTCTGATGTCTTGTCCTGCACATGTAGTTGTGGTCTTAGGAATGGCCCCACTTTTTCCTATGAAATAGTCTTTCATGCCAGTCCTGGACACTCTATTTATATGTTTTAAAGCTAGTAATCCTTAGCCTCAGGCCACTTGCAGTTTGATGTTTCGTACGTTGATTTAGCTGTCAACAAGCTACTTCTGTGAATAAGGCAACTTCGGGGATGGCAAACCAGAGAGGGGTGTTCTGGTTTACTTCAGGCTGGTACCAGATAGACTGGCACAGTCACACATGCACCCCAGTGTGCACATTGGGGTTACTCTGTTCCCTCTTGAACCGGGATCAGGGGTACACTGATAGTGCAGGCTGGCTTTACACTGAGTCAGAGAGGGGGTACCTGAGAGACCAGCAAAAGCACCAAAGAGGATTTCCTACCATTTTAAAAAGTTGTCTTTCCTGGATTCAGTGCTCATCCAGGTACTGCAACCATTTAACATTTCTGAAGCACTGAGAAAGTTGGCTCTACCAGTTCTTGCTAGCTATTCAAAGATTCTGTGGGGGGACAGAACCCTGGAGCATCTCATTGCCACTTGGGTCTCTGGGGTTTTGTAATTCATCCTTGACTCCTCCTTTTCTCTTATCTCCCGACATCCAATCGGCAAGTCCTGTCAATTTTGCTTCCTCACGTATCTTGAACTGATCCACATCTATGATTACCATCTGTTTAATAATATTCTCCTATCTGATTTCTCCATTTTCCTTCACTCTGTAGCCAGTTATGTTGTAAAAATCTTTTTTTTTCTTTTAAGATTTATTTCCCCTCCCCCTTGTTATTTTGTGATAGCTGTCTGTTCTCTGTGTGTTCTTCTGTGTCTGCTTGTTTTCTCTTTAGGTGGCACCAGGAACTGATCCTGGGACCTTCCAGAGTGGAGAGAGTCTGCTCAATCTCTTGTGCCACCTCAGCTCCCTGATCTGTTATGTCTCTTATTGTCTCTCTTCTGTGTCTTTTTTTGTTGCATCATCTTGCTGCACCAGCTCTCTGCGTGCAGGCCAGCACCCCTGCATGGGCCAGCACTCCACTTGGCCTAGGTCGCCCCACAGGCCAGCTTGCTTTTTCATCACGAGGCCCCAGGAATTGAACCCTGGACCTCCTATATGGTAGACAGGAGCCCAATCTGCTTGAGTCACATCTTCTTCCCTGTTATAAAAATCTGATCTTTTCTCCAACCTCTTTAAAACCCTTCAGTGCTATCAGACTGTTTTTAGGATTGAGTTCCAAATCCTTAGTCTGAGGATGTATTTCATTAGCAAAAAGCTATATATTTTTTTGTTTTTAATGACATTAGGCTGCATTATGATGATCTGGGCCCTAACTCCAACTATTGTTTTATACTCAGCTCTTAGGTAATCCATCTGACCATTGGTCTCTGATTTTCTCTCTAACCTCATCTTGTGCTTTTATGTTTCTCCAGGCTTATTAAGCCCTACCATTCCTTCTGCTTAGAACACTTTTCCCCTCTCATTGAGTGACATTCTTTAGTCAGCTTAAATATCCCTTTAGGGAAGCTTTCCCTAATCTCTCAGAACTTTTAAGTATGTCCATTAAGTACTCCCATTAAATACTACCATTATATCCTTTGAAACACTCATCTCTCTTGAAATTGTCTCTTGTTCAGTATATATCTTCCCTGGGTAACAGAATGTTAAAATGGAAATTTCAGCTGAGGTCCCAGGATAAGAGAAACTATTTTCCAAAATGAGGTGTTCCCAATATCCATGCAGGACTCATAAGGTGGTAGGAGAAAACTCATTTGAAGTCTCTTAAACTTCTCCCCACATTAAAGTTAAAAAAGGGTCTGGATCTCAAGTTTAGGAGAGGATTTTTTTGGGGAGAACTCTCCTGAGAGCTACCTCCATTGGTAGGGGTACAGGTATTTCTTAATCATAAACCTTGAAAGAGGAGCTTTAAGACTACTTGAAGAGGGCTTTGGTTTGGGGGGGACAGTTTGGTGTCTGATTCTCACCTGGAAAATCTAGAGGCAAAAAGGCAGGCTGGTCAATTACTTTGATAAATTCATCCTGATAAAGGAACTGCAGGTGAGGATCCTCAGGAATGGGAAGATGGAAGAATCTCTGATGAATTCATGAAAGTGCCCGCCAGAGAGTCTGCTTTAAATACCTGTCAATTCCAGAGAGCAAACATGAAGCAAAATCACCAGGACTGTACCAGTCATGTAATAATTTTCTTGCTCTTGTTTCCTCTCCTCCTTCCCCACTTTTGGGGTCTGAGAAAGGTCAGAAACTGGTGTTAGCCCCCAGAAGGAAGAGGAGTGGAAAACTATACCTCCATCTTCCCTTACTCCACACTTCAGTCCTGTAGTAGGCCAGAGTTGGGGAAGGGGGAAAAAAGCCTCACCTTTATGTAAAATTGATGTTTTTATTATTACTCGGGGTTTAATTACTAATTTAGTAATTGTTTGATATGTTACCTCTCTAAGTCATCCATCTATTCAGGCCCAGTGCATACCTTCCTTAGAAATGTATAAGGCAAGACAACAAATCTTTCAGTGATGAAAGACATGTCAAATTTTTTTTTTCAATTTTATACTTATTATTTCAAATTAAAAAAAATTTTTTTGTAGTTTATTCGTTATTTTTAAAACTATCATTATTTCATTTCCTTAATTATATTTGGTTATTTTGTTGGCTTCAATTTTGAAAAAGTTTTAGTTCATAGAAGGGTTACAACTGCGGCAGGGGAGGATCATTGATGTGGGGTGTCAGAGATGGGTGATGCATGGGATGAGGTTTCCTTGGGGCATACCTATAAGGCATATGAATGTGTTCAAATGTTCATAGGGCATTGTCACAGTGGGTGGAGATTCACACAATAACCAAAAGAATATTGAACTCCCATCCTGGGGAGGTTTGCCACATTCTCTAATGGGACAGCAAGAATCCCGAGTACAGGGGCAGTGACTAGTAAAGGAGGATGGACCATTGATGGGTTCTTGATAGTGATGACTGTACTTATGCACCCTTACTTTTGAAGTTGAAACTTAGCCTAGTATTATAGGGTGCCTAAGAGTTCCACCTGAGAGCCTCCTTGTTGCTCAAATGTGGCCTCTCTCTAAGCCAAACTCTCTAAGCCTCCTTGTTGCTCAAATGTGGCCTCTCTCTAAGCCAAACTCGGCATATAGATGCATTACCTTCCCCCCAGCATGGGACATGCCTCCCAAGGATGAGCCTCCCTGGCATCAAGGGATTACTAACAATGCAACTGAAAAAGACCTTTCCCCAAAGGGGGAAAGGGTAAAGACAAATGAGTTTAAATGGCTAAGAGACTTCAAAGTGAGTTGGGAGGTCATTCCAGAGGTTACACTTATTCACGTCTCAGCAGGATGTCATTGACTGCCAAAGTAATTATTGCCTCAAAAATCAGGGCTCCTGAGGGCTCTGGAGACATCCAGACACTATAGGCAGGGCAGACAGCTCAGCAGTTTGGTGCCCTGCCAGTGGGCCCTACTTGGGGATTTATGCTCCCCAGTGTGACGGAGTTGGACTCAGTTGTGGTTTCCCTACACATGGCTCTTCTGCCCTTTCTATCTGAACCTATAATTAGTAGTAGAATTGATAGATGTATGCCCAAGAGACTTAAATCTTTGGGCTGTCCATGTGCCAGCTGGGCCCTGAATCTCAACAGAGGTGCAACACCTACTCTCCAGTTCATTGGACTCACCCAGGATAACTAACAAGGAGATGATGATCGACAACAACCATCCCAAGGAACAGAGAGTCTACAGCTGTAAGCAAGATAGTCCCATCCATCTGCCCCATGGGATCTAAGGCCCCCTTAATTAGAGGCAGAGTGGGCACCACCATCCCAGAATCCTCAGGATTGGGGAATGAACGATGGATAGAGTTGACTTACTGTCATTCTACTGTAGACTTATTGTTATTCTAGCATTGATGTGGAGACAGTGGCCACTGGAGGTTCTGAGGGGAGGAAGGCAGAAACGGGTGTAATATGGGGGCATTTTTGGGATTTGGGAATTGTCCTGAAGACATTGCAGTGACAAGATACAGGCCATTATAAATCTTGTCATAACTTACAAAATTGTGCAGGAGAGTATAAACTACAATGTAAACTATAATCCACACTTAGTGGCAATACTTCAAAATGTCTTCATCAGTTTTAACAAATGTACCACACTAATGAAGGATGTTGTTAATGTGGAAAAATGTGGGAGGGGTAGGGAGTGGGGCATATAAGAATCCCCCATATTTTTTATGTAACATTTATGTAATCTAAGTATCTTTTTAAAAAAACAAAAAGTATATTTAAAAAAATGTATCAAGTGCATAGTCGAACCACAGAGTTTCCTTGTTCTGCTTCCCAGTCAATAACCCTCCAGTGGTAACCACTATGCTGACACATACCACCAATTATAAACTAAGTTATTAATAATATTATTAATAATTACTAATTGCTCTCAATTTTATTTTAGCATGAGGCCGCCAGTTTCCTCAACGTGGCTTTTGTATTTACCCTTAGTATCTTTCAGTGGTGGGCACCAGGTAGCTGTCAGGAAATGATTAACTTCAACTTTGCAGACTATAAGACCAAGAACTGAAAAAATTTTTTACATTTATTCTAATGGCTAATTCATTCACCCTCTACTTCATGCCAAGTATTATGCTAGACCCCATGGATCCAAAGGCAACCCAGTTCCTGCCCTCACGGAGATTAAAATATAGTGATGATTTTAATTCTGATAACTCAATTTATGGTAACAGAGATAAAACTTAGCTTTGCCTCTTTGGGTATGATTGTTCAACCAATTATGAATCAACTCAACTACAAAAATACTTTTTGGGACAAAGTTCAATTTCCTTAAGATGGTAATAAAAGTACACAGAATTCTTTTTGTGGTCTGGCCTCGAACTCTCTAGCCTGGCCTCCTTCCACATTCCATTATGGCCTTTTTATTTTAGTCAGTTTAAATTGCTTGCTTCCCAAATTCTTCATGCTATTCCCTGCTGTTCCACTGTTCTTTCTGTCTAGAGTGCCTTTCATCTTTTTCTTTACATAGTAACTCTTATGTTGTCCTTTAAGTCTCACCTCCAGCTTTCTCTTGCTGGGAGTTTTTTCCTGCAAACCACCTACTCCTTCACTAAATTAGGTAACCCAGTTTCATGCTTCCAAGCCACACTGTTTCCTTCTATCATAGTATTTCACACATTGCACTGTAATTGTTAGTACTCATTTGTCTCTCCCACCAGAAAGTGAGTTTATTGTGGACAAGGTCCATTTTGTTGCTTTACCGCTGACACAGTAAGGAAATTAATATTGATTTTTTTTTAAAGATTTATTTATTTTATTACATATCTCCCCTCCCCCCCACTGCGGCGACGCGCTGAGACTGGTCACTGTGCAGGCGTGGCCTTCCCCGCTTGTGGGCGGCTTCTGCTTCCTTTCACGGCTGGCTCTCAGTTTGCCGGTGGCTGACTGCGCTCCATTCGCGGGCGACCTGCCCTGCCTGTGGCAGCTTTTTGCCCTGCCCATGGCGGCTCTGGCCCACCCATGGCGGCTTGCCACTCTCAAGGCGGTCTGCCCGCTCAGAGAGGTCCCCAGGAACCGAACCCGGGGCCTCCCATGTGGTATGCCAGTGCCCTATCCACTGGGCTATCCAGCCGGCCCCTGATTTGCTGAATTAATGACTCACAAACATAAAGATACCATGAAACTTTACTCAATAACTTGCTTAATGTGCATTCCTATAATCTATCAGTTTATCAATTGTGCCAAAAAGTAATGAGATTGAGTTTAGTCACTTCCTTTTATACGCACTGTATTGTTACTCATGCCATTTTAGAGGGTTTACCCAACTAATTATGTTTATACTGATGGCTTTAAGATCAGAGATTTTTATCTCATAACCAGTATTTAGTAGATGATCAAATATTTTATTGAACACATAGTGCATTAGTGAAACTAAGCATAGTTTCAATTTTAGTAATCTGGTTGGTAATGCCAAGTAAATTTGTTTGTAATTTCTGGGACCTATCTTTTCAAACTGAGAAAGATGCCCATTTTCACTCTTCTGCGGCCTTTCAGTTTTCCACAGCATTTCTGAGATCCTATCTGCAAGTATTTTCAGTACTCAGAATATAATTCATTTGGGACTGGATACTTGAACAACTAGTTCCTTTAAATCACTTAACTATCTCAGGTTTGAATTCCATCATAGGCATATTATTTTACATTTCAGAGTTTGAGGACCCTTCAACCTGATTTTTCTTTTTTTAAATTTTATTGTGGTGTGGGTTGGAACAGAAGGGAAGTAAAGCTAAATAGTTATTAAAAACTTGCTCCTTGTATCTTATCTGTCCTTACTCTTGCTACAAATATAAACTTCCATTTTGTTGCATTTAGCATCTTTTTTTCTTTCTCTTGCAAGACTTAGTTTATTCTGGAATTGACTCTGCTAGAGAACATGCGTCTTATTTAGAGAATCTCTCACATTTTTATTTTATAATATTCAAAGTGCTTTTTTGCTTGTTGTTTTGCAATTTCCTGAGAGGTTCCCAAAGCTGGTTAGGAAGCTATGGTTATCACCGAATTCATTTTACAAATGAGCAAATTGAGGCTTTGAGAAGTTCAGTGTTTTGCTTGAAGACAAGCCACAAAGTGGCAAACCTAATCCAGTGGGTTCCTAATCCAGTGATCCTATTTCTACTAATATTAAAATGCAAGAATCCAAAGTAGTTAGAATTTTATAACTTCACTTAAATTATCTGCAAAATTCACACTTTAGCTACGTTATGTAATTTTAGGTTTTGTCACAAGTCAATTCAAAATATTCATTCAAAAAAAAATTTAGTCCTTTACCATGTGCTAGTTGGTGTGTTGGCTTCTGGAGATATGATGAGCAAAACAGACCCAATTTCTGCCCTCATGGAGTTGTTTGGTGGGGGAGACAATCATACAAATAAACTATGAAGAACACTATCCAGGTTCCATATAGAGCATTACAATAAGAACATATAACAAGACGATCTGACCTGAGGATTATGGAAATCAGGAGGCGGCCTTAAGGCAAGGATGACCATGAAGACTTCAAGGGTCTCAAAAGCCTAAGAGGCTGGGAGAACACAGAGGAAAGGCACATTTTGAGGATAGAGAAGTAGGCAGGAGACAGGCAAATTATGTAAAGCTTTTGGTATTTGTTCCTAGGGCAAGCAGCAGCCACTAATGGGTTTTAAGCTACTAAGTGAAGAACACACTGAAAGTCAGGAGTCCCTTGCAGTGGTCCCCCCACATAAGGCAGCTCTAATACCTTATATGGTTTTGGATGAATCAGGCAAGTTTAGAATAAGGTCATGTCAATAGGGGTAAAAATGGGCAGAGCTGATAAATAGCCAACACACACAATGGATAGTTTTTGATGATCAGTTATGAGGAAGAGTTTGTGGATTGCACAAAGAGATGGATGCTAGTGTCATTCATGATGACAAGGAACACTACAAGAAAGATCAAGCTGCCACGGACAGGCAAAAGCCGCTACGGGCAGGGCAGGTCGCCCATGAACGGAGCGCAGCCAGCCAGCCACGAACTGAAAGCTGGCCGTGAATGGAAGCAGAAGCCGTCCACAAGCGGGGAAAGCCGCGTCTGCGCAGTGACCAGTCTCAGCGCGTCGCCGCAGCGGGGGGGGGAAGGGGAGATATGTAATAAAATAAATAAATCTTAAAAAAAAAAAAAAAGAAAGATCAGGTTGTTTTTGTGGAGGAAGACCTTTAGTTTTGGTGATTAGTAAAGGTTTGCTCAAAAAGAGAATGAGAATCAAGACAAACTCGGGCCTACTGCATGCAAATCTGTAAAACATGATGTGGCTTGGGGACTGTTTAAATTTATACAGCCAGTAAGACGTTTTTCTCTGTAGTATGTAGTGGCAAAATACTTAGGTCTTTAAAACACCAACCCTTTAAGAGTGAAGTTTGCTAATTTCCAAATAATTAAGAACATTGCTCTTTTGGCAGGGCTCAAGGGAGGTCATTCTTGTCACAGTTCTGTTGGGTCACTCTGGAGGAAAAACAAAAAGCAAAAGCTCAGTTCAAACAGTATCAATGTCTATCAATCCTGAACAGAATTTCTGGTTATAGGACTGAGGAGTGTGGGTTATTTACCTTTGGATCCAGGATTGATAACTCTCCTAAAGCATACACAGGAAGATAGTAAAAGGAGAGAATAACAGATGCTTAAGGAATACCTAAGACAGTTAAATCTTTTACTATAAGCCAAAAACACAGATTCTCTTTTTCTTATGTGAACTCTAACCCAGTGCCCTTTGGATTTTTGTACTGTTAAAAATCACATGTCCGGGGAGAACACATCTTTGCTTATCTGACTGAACTAGTTGTTAATAGAGCAAAACTACCTTAATATCATGTTAATACCTGGACACTTTGATTTAACATGCTTAAGAGAATGGTTCACACTAAATGCCCCTGCTTCCCTAGAAACTATAAAATTTTAAAAGTTATTTACATCCAAGTCATTTAAATATGGCTCAAACTGCACTAACAATCCTGGGATGGATTCTCTGCTTCTAGCTACAATACCTACAATGACCACCATATGTTCCAGATATTCTTTAACTACTCTGATTGTAACAATTCTGTATCAGGCATATTTTGATAATTAAATCACTAAACAGAAAAAAAAAGGTCAGAACATGTTGCAATACTTAAAATGTGGTAGGGGCCGGCTGTAGCCCAGTGGATAGGGCGCCAGTACACCACATGGGACGCCCCGGGTTCGGTTCCCGGGGACCTCTCCAAGCGGGCAGACTGCCTTGAGGGGGCAAGCTGCTGTGGGTGGGGCAAAAAAGCCGCCACAGGCAGGGCAAGTCTCCTGCAAATGCAGCCTAGCCGCCCACGAAAAACGGAGCTGAGCTGCCCGCGAAACGGAACAGAGCCGCCCACAAGCGGGGCAAGCCACCTACGCGGTGGGCCGACTCGGCGCGTCGCCACAACGGGGGGAGACAAAAAGCAGACATAGAAGAACACAAAAATGAACACACAGCAAAAGCAAGCAGAAAGGGGGGGACATGTAACAAAAAAAAGTGGTAACTGTATTTATACCTAGAGTAATAAGCTGTAATTATTTCAAAGTACCTCACCAATATAATACATACATTTATGTACATAATGTGCTGATAACAAGAAGTCTATTTATTAATTCCTTCTGGAACATATCAA
>PVKH010028254.1:0-12875 GCA_004027955.1 Chaetophractus vellerosus
GTTTGAGTTTCATGTAATTATGAATTCCAAAAATATAAATTGGATTATGCTTGTAAACTCATCTGTTCATCTGGGCATGATTGGCTTATGATTAGGGCATTGACTGGGCTGCAGTGAGTAGGGTGTGGTCTCAAGTTTAAAAAGCAAGACAGAGATTTGGAGAAGCAGATTTGAGAAGCAGTTCTGATGTTGGAGCGAGCCGTTCGCCCGATAGTCTATAGCTGGCCTTGTGGAGAGACACAAAGCATAGAGAGCCTCATGGTCTACAGCTGAACTTGTGGAGGAAACAGAAGCTAAGCCTGGAGAGAAACGCAGCCCCGGGAACAGAGGAACCCAGAAGCATGAACCCTGGAGACGTCTGCCCTGTCTTGCTCCAACACGTGGACTTTGGTGAGGGAAGAAATTTATGCTTTGTGGCCTGGTAGCTGTAAGCTTCTACCCCAAATAAATACCCTTTATAAAGATCGACCAATTTTGGTATATTTCAAAAGGGCACCCCTGTGGCTGACTAAAACAGTTAGGTAAGTCAAACATTCAATAAAGTTAGACTAAGATATCTAGGCTTTCATTTCTGATCGACACAAAGTATCTTACATGAATGACATAATTTACATAGCAGCATGTCTTGTGGCCAAGTCTCCAACATTTTCCCCTTAAGTCCTTGACAATATATGTTCTGATCCACTGTGTTGATCTTACAAATTTAAAAGCTTAGAGGACAAACCTATACTTTAAATTTATAGTTAGTGTAGCTTCTAGGTACTGATTAGAGAACCAAAATTTGCCTGGTTCCAAGGCCCAATGAAAGCCAAGAAATCAGGAATAAAGTCATTATTAACAATCTTGTGCTGAATTAAAAAATATTTACTTTGGGCACAACTAACATTCCTAAAAATGACAGTTTCAAGGGGAAAATTAAATTCTAAATCACTAATGTGGCAAAAAGAATGAACTTGGAAGATCAGTTCAGGGAAATTTTTTTAAAAGGATGTCTTTTGGAAGCACTGTAATTTATGCTGTTAAATTATGGCAGGATTCCAATGCAAATCCAGGTTACCCAGGCATGAAAGACAGCAGCAGTTCACAAACACTGTGCTATTTATTTTCTGGATAAGACATCTATCAAACTCATCTTTCTTCACTGAAATGCACACATGCACCATGGATAAAAAGAAACTGGTAGTGGCAGAGTGTATCCCTGGGAACTAATTTTCTGAACTTTAGTGGAATCAAGTGAAAATCAAAATCCTCTGTAACTTAACAGTTTGCTTGCTTGTCCAAACCAAATAAGAGGGAGAGATTCATCTGGTTGCTAAGCAGAAAGTTGTTACTAAAATGCTTCATGCCCTGTTTGATGAAACTCTCAGGTGACTTCTCTGATCTCCTGCCATAAAACAAGCCAATTTAAATCTCAGGGTAACAGAAATAGCAATTCTTAGATTGAAAAGGCCAGTTTTTCAAAATCTCAGGAGAAAAATAAAAATGGATGGAGAAATCATTATTTTGCAGGTACCTGCGCTAAATAATCTATAGTATTGATTTTTTCTTTTGCAAGAAAAATCTAGGGTGGTGAGATTCAGTAATAATAAAATTTCAAGTCAGAGAACTTCTGTTTTATGTTATTCCAAAAGAGTAGAGTATATTTCTTTATCACAGTTTTTAAAAATTTAATAATTAACAGAAGATTTAGGATGGGTAGCAAGTATAAATCTAAACCACAATCTTGAATGTGCAAAAAATGCCCTACTATTTTCTTTAAATCAAATTTAAATCTGACTCAAACCTCCATCCTACTATTTGATGGGAATTTAATCTAAGTAAGATTTGCAGCTGTTCCCCTCCCGCTTTCCCCCATGATATCATTGGAATCCAGAATTTCATGGTGCAGAAGAATGGGCAAAGACCTCTCACATAAGTCTATTATGATTGTTACTGGTTTGATAATTGTCCAAGTTGACAGTCCCCAGGAGGCCATCACTCATCGCTACCAAACTTGGAATCCAGAATCCTGGTTAAAGCTGGGAATACCAGTGCCTTGGGCTGCTTTTGAGGAAAGGGAGCATAAAGTACCTGGCCACTCCTTTTAAAGGGTGCCAGTAGTGAGAAAGAATGCCACTTGCTATATCAAAATCAGCAAGAACCAAACACAAATATATCCATACATTAATTCTACAACAGAGCAGCTCAAGGCTGAAGAGATGTCTTCTGCCGTATGCCTGATCGCCCACAGCTGAGCTCGAAAAGAAAGCGGCCTGGAGGAGAAGGCATAGACCCAGAGGGAGAGCTGCCATTTTGCCTTGCCACATGGCAGGACTCCAGGATCTGCCAGCAGCCAACCTTGCTGAGACAGTATCTCTGATGCTGTCTTGATTTAGACATTTTCACAGCCTCAAAACTGTAAGTTTTTATCCTCATAAAGCTAGCCTGGGCATGTACTTCACAGGATGATGGCAGAAGCATAAGAGAGCAAGTGGGAATAAGACAAAGTCACTTGAGACTTAGGCTGGAAATTGGCATACCGTCTCTCATTTTAATTGGCCAAAGCACATCACATGGCCAAGCCACCGTGTATGAAATTATGCTTTTGGAAAAATTAAATGTGAATCAAATATAAAAATTGGACCTAATTAAACTGGGCTCATTAGTTACCATGATTAAATTTTTCCTATCTGTTGAGAGAGAGAGAGAGAGAAATATATATTGCTAAAAGCTAAAGAATCTGGCAATTAGTAGACAGATTTTTTTGCATAGGAATTAGCGAATATTAAACATTTTTATAAAGTGAAATAAAATTAGGATAACCAGTGATTGGTATAGCTATTTTATTGTTTGACAAAACAGTCCTAAATACCTTGTTTAACAATGCATACCAAATTAAACAGACATTTATCTGACTTTTAACCAATATACCTTGAAAAAGTTGGGCAAAAACATCCCAGTTACAGTTAAAAGAATCAACATCACTCACCTCAACTACTTTGACTCTTTAAGGATGATTTTCTTTCCAACTAAATAGTTGTAGGGATGAATTTTAAGAACAGTTGAAAAATTGCTTGTATTTAAGTAAGTACTGTTTTTGAACTTATTTCTTACAGATGGCCACTTTGCTTTATTCATAGCACACTCTCTTTCTTCCTTTATCTCAATAGTGATGCATCCTTTGGTACTGCGGGGGAGATAAGAAACAAGTTCTTAAATAATTGCCTTTACTGCACTCATTCCACTACCATATACCGTATCTGAATTCAATACATCCCAACATGGGTCAAAATACCGATTTCTCATATATATGATGGAGGAATAGACTGGTCATTTTAACCACTGTGGCTTTAAAATAGAGTTTTTGATGGATAGAGCAAATCTCCTTCCTTTGTATTTTATATTTCTTTACTAAAATAATTTCTGTGTACTTTTAAAAATTCTAAATGAATTCTAAGTCAAAGAAACATAAAGATTTTGATTAGAATACGTTTAAATGTGTATTTTAATTTGAGGTTGCTATCACAACTTTGCAGTATTATTTTTCTACACAAGAGTAACATATCCATATAGTTATACCTTACAGAGTCATTGAAATTCATATGTTAAACCTTGCTTCTTTCACATAATTTTTTCACATTTCTTGCTGAGGTTATTCTAGGGCATTTTTATTTCTACTGTTGAGAACAAAGATTGTTTTCATTTATAATTTCTAAGACTTTTTTAAATTGTAAGACTCTCAGGGCAAATATATTCTAGGTTTTTAGTATTAACTGGATGTCTTGAAGGTTTTTACATTTAGGGAATTTTTAAATGAAGTAAACATTAATTATACTTTTGAAATACTGTATGGTATAGCTTTTATGTTTATCTAACAATTTAGATACTTTTAAATGACATTAGATCTTTTAAATAATTCACTGTTAA
Source organism: Chaetophractus vellerosus (assembly GCA_004027955.1). Lineage (NCBI taxonomy): Eukaryota > Metazoa > Chordata > Mammalia > Cingulata > Chlamyphoridae > Chaetophractus > Chaetophractus vellerosus. The sequence continues at coordinate 3,907 of PVKH010028254.1, forward strand.
ATTTTCAGTGCCTTTAGTTTTAAAGATTTCTACTTTATGCTTATTATTGGTTATAATGAAACATGCAGAATTTCAAATATCTAAGCCTATTCTCTAAAAAGAATATGTGGATACAATTGGACTAATCAGGTTATGTTTGACTGGTTGCTGTCACACTGAAGTATAATTTCCATTGCCCATCTTTGCAAGATATTTTCAGCAGTTCACAATTAGAGAAAAAAAAAACATTCTGAATAAGCTTTGGTTAGACATTTCCAAGGAATACAGAGAGAGAGTTAATGATTCGGTTCTTCTTTCAAGATTTCTCTTCTACAACCACAATATAATATGTATCATGGCACATATTTTGATATACCTGAAAAAGAAAGTTGATTTATATCTTCTGGTAGGAACTGAGAAATATTTATATGCTTGATGTGGATCTATTAAGAATATATGGGAGATTTAAGCTACTTTCATATGAAGATACAAAAGACAGAATGTTGCTTTAATTTTCATGCAGCAAAAATGTGTAATTTTAAATTATTTTTAATTCAAAGATTGATGGATATGTGGCTGTTCAAAAAGTATTGTCAATTAATTCTAACCTTTCTCTGAGGTCCACCACAATGATACAGCAAAAATAAGTAGACCTCATGACCAGTGTCATTAGTAGTCACATTAGTCAGTGCCTATTGGAAATTGATGGACAAAAATAGAGGGATGACTCCTATAATTTGCTCACATTTATTTTGAAAGTCAAAAGAAGGAATAGAGTACTATCAAAAGATGGGAAGAGGTCAATCCATCTTTGTTCACTCTGGACAAAATCACTCTGCCCATAAACCCCTTGATATCAAATAAATAGAAAAAAGAGGGGAGGGGAGGAGAAAAAATGGGGAAAAATGGTAGGGGGAGTTGTGACAAAAAGAATAAGTTTTTAAGTAAAGGATGACAGAGTGCTGGAGATAGAATTTTTAAAAGAGAAATCATGGTAAGACTAACAAGGGAAATCACAGGAAACAATAAAGGAAGAATGGAAGACGCAGACATGTTACCGTGAAACAGACAAAGTCCCAGTAAAAGAGGATGTCTGTGGCGTTAATGCTTAATTGGCACAGAGTTTCTGTTTGGGGAGATGGAAATGTTTTGGTAAAGGCTGGTGGTGTTGGTAGCACAACATTGTGAATGTAATTAACACCACTGAGTTTTATATTTGAAAGTAGTTAAAATGGGAAATTTTGGGTTGCATATATGTTACCGGAATAAAAGTTTTAAAAACCTTAGGAAATATTTGTAACAAATTATGAAAAAGCATCATCAAAATACTGCTACTAATTATAGTCCATACCTTATATTTGGTGTATTTTTCCCCCAACTCCCCCTATTGCTTTTTTAATTCATAAATCATACAATTTATATAATGGCATTTGGTATAATATTGGAGTTGTACATTCATCACTTCAATCAATATTAAAGCATTTTCATTACTCAAAAAAAAACCCAAACAAACAAAAAACTATTATACCTTCATGTTAGTGCTACTAATTACAAATCCTATGATGTGCCATCACCATTTCCATTCATTTCCAAACAACTTTTTACCAATTCTGCATAGATTAAACCTCAGCTTTCCATTTTCTAACAACATTCTCTTCTCTAGTGACTTATATACTAGTTATTAACCCCATGGGTTTGATCATTATATTTAGTTCATAATAGCAACGTCATACAATTTTTGTCCTTTTGTGCCTGGCTTGCTTCAGTCAACATAATGTCCTTCAGGTTCATCCACATTGTCATATGCCTCACAACTTCATTTCTTCTTACAGCTTTGATCATGATAACTAAGGAGCCCAGTTTAATTACATCCAATTTTTATATTTGATTCACATTTAATTATTTCCAAAAGCTGAAGTACAGAGTTCAATACCCACTCAGTGGTAGTCTCAATTATCAACTCACTCTCCATCGATTCCTGAATCTACTAGCCATGCAACTGTGCAGTATACTCCCCACTGTGGGCAGAGCATGATTTCCTACACCATGGCTTGGCCACGTGATATGCTTTGGCCAGTTAGAATGAGAGACCATATGCCGGTTTCCAACCTAAGTCTCAAGAAACTTTACCTTATTCCCATTTGCTCTCTTATGCTTCTGCCATCATCCTTTGAAGTACAGGCCCAGCCTAGCTTATTGATCTTAGAAGAAAGATGAGACACCTGTGGGAAAAAAAAAAAGAGTCACCCCCTTCTGAGCCCAGCCTAGATCAGTTTATCCCCAGCTGACCCCACAGGCAAATTAGCAAACCTATCTAGTCCAGGCCAGCTTAGAAGAGCTGAAACTGAAGTCATGTGAGAAATAAATGTTTATTATCTTAAGATGCTGAGGTTATGCGGCTGGCTGTTATGTTAATATTAATAGCTAACCGATAAACTCTCAGATGTACTGAAGCATCAGTAAGTCTTATACTGCTTGCTTTACAAAAAACTTACAGTGTTAGCTAAGCAGTTCACTGAATTATTACAAATTAAAAAGAAACAGCTTACTGTTTTATTACCATTTTTTCAACATACGAATTATTCTCAATTGGCATCACTTTAATCTTAACTGCTCAATCTCTCTTTTTTTGTAGTTTATGTCCTCACAGTGTTCTGTAACATCCCTTGAGAAGTGTATTAAAACATTGGTTTGAATTGAAACATGAAGGTAAAATTTTTCCAACAGGATATAACTGATTCACTTGGGTATACTTTGCTGATTAGGGTATAGAGAAGATATTCTCCATAAATTAAATAAGTTAATAACGTCACTCTAAAGTCTTGATAAAAATATATTGAAAGCACATAGTAAGATAAAATAATTTAATAAAAATACTATATTGGGAAGAGTGTAATGAAATAACAGTATTTTTATTTTTTCTAATTCTTTCTGGGTATATTGGATTAACTAATTTGCCTCTAACTAAGAGTAGCAGGTACAATTTATAGTCATGTGATAGGTCTTTGTAAAGCCTTTTTGGTTTACATCCCAGATACTGAGAAAGTATGGACTATAATGACTGGGCAGCCAATCATTTTTCAAGTCAGCTGGTTTCTACTTCTTTGCTTTTGCCAATTTGAAGTGGGATTTAATTTAAAATAATTAAAAAACAATTTTGGTGTTATAGCAGTATGATTTTTAGCATGTAAAGAGTTAAGTGGCATAGCTCTGAAAGAGAAATAAACACTTCCTTCTATTTCTATCTACTGATTTATTTGAGCACATTTTCTCAGTGTTCACATGTGTAAAAAGAAACAAATTAGCATACAATTCATACAGACCCTATCCCATTCTAACAATTTCTTATGCATTCACCATGGCAAGAATTAATTGAAAAAAATACCAGTAGTTTGGGGATGCATTTCTAATAATGTTTACTTTTCATGTTCAATAATTATGTAGCAATATTAATATGTAATAATACTAATAAGTCATATCAGAGAAAATTTTGAATGTTCCCATCTTTTGGTTAAAGAGATTTTCCATTTTAATATATAATTTTTCATTGCAAAGAAGATAGTAGCTTATCGCAGGCATGAAGAAAAATGCATTAAGATACAATTCTATGGTAAAAAAAATGGATGAAATATTAATTCAAGGGAAAAAAAAACAAATGTTGTAAAATTCCCAAATGTCAAAGAAAAAATTGTTAATGTTTTCTTTCAAATCATGATGAAATTTAAATTTAATTGGTTCTATTTAAAAGAGTCATATAATTCTATTTTAAAGTATTCATACTGACCAAATGCCAGAAACCATATTCTTTGCATCAATTTGAACTTATGAAAATTTTAGATGTCAAATTAAAAATGTACAAGGGCATGCATGCATAGTTCTTCAAAATTATTTTAAGAAATACATGATGATCACTGATTTAGGCTCTGATGGCAGAAAACCTCTCTCTGCTACTCAGTGAACACATTTCCAAATCATACTCTCTTGCATGGTGCCAGTGTTCTCTTTGAATCTTTTACTTCTGCTTCTGCCATGGCTGGGAAGGGAAAGACATCCTTGAGTTACCAGTGACTGAGCAGAATGTGGAAAATGCACATAAAGCAAACGGGCCAATACTCCAAGATAAAGCCCTGTCACAGTACTTTTGAGAGTAGTAGATAATTTTTACTGAGTGTTCATCATTTCAAATTCTATTCTATGTTCTATAACACATTTAATCTTCACATCTGCCATGTGAATTAGATAAAATTATTACCCCCATCTTACAGATAAAAACTGAGGCTCCAAGATGCTAATTAATGTACTGGTGATTATGTAGCTAGTTGGTAATGAGTTAGTCATAAAAAACATTGGCAGTTTGATTTACTGTCCACTCAGCTGTGGGAACTGCCCCAGTGTTTCTCCTTTTCTCTTCTACTTTAACTCTTCCCTTTTATCACACTGCTACACTAATGCCTCCCAACCTCTCACTTCACTCCGTGCCCATAAATAAAAGATAAGAAGGATAGACAGTAAAGATAAACTCTAATAATCTCTGGGTGATGGGATAATCAGTAATTTTTATTTTTGTCTTTCTTAATTATCAATATTTTCTAAATTATGAAAAATACATGTGGTAAATTAGCTCATTCTTCCCCAAATAGTCTCTTCTCCTGACCACTGTGGAGAAGCATTCATCCCTGACCCACTGAAGCTGGTCTTGGCCAGGTAACTTGCTTTTGCCAAAGGAATGTGGGAAGAGGTGACAGTGTGCCAATCCTGAGCCAAGGCCTTAAGAGGAATCTCTCATTTCTACCCAACATTATAGGAGCTTCTAACCTCTATCAGGAGCAGATGGTTCAGATACCTGTGCCCTGTCTAGCCTGCTGCACCTACAGAATGTAGCTGGAAGCACAGCTACACCAGTCTACCTGCAGTGTGTGGGAGAGAAAGGCATGCTAGTGTTGTACGTTGTGGTTGTGGTTTGCACAGCAAAACAGAATAACACAATATATGTCCACAGTATTGAAATTTAATCTTTTATTATTATGTATCATATAATTTCCCTTCAAATTAACAAACTTATAAAGTGCCCTTCATAATATTTATGTGCTCTTAATCATTGACATAGCTCATTAATCTAGTGCATTTGTTTTGTGAACACATAATTCATTCATATTTGCTTGATTTTACGTGTAAATTAGATGTTGATAAACAGAGAAGAGATACAGCTCTATTCCTAATGCTCTTACAGTTTGCACTCCACCTCTGTTCAGCCCTTTCCTTACCACGTAGGAAGAAAGCTAGCTATGCAGCTCCTTTCACATGTGCACTGAAAACAGCCACCAGTTGTCAGGGGAAATCCTGTTGAGTGCAAACAGTGAGGTGAAATTTCATCTTTCTTGCAGATAGTAGTACTTGATTAATAACCTTGCATGTCAGGTCCTATTTTTCAATGTGCTTACAGTAGGACTGGAATCCAGACGCTTTTTTTTTTCAATCTTTGGTTTGGTATTGTGAAACTTTGAAATTAGTATCCGGTGGTCATTTTCTTAAGTGAAGCAAAACCAAGATCAGCCTGTCTTTTGTAAGACTAGGGCTATAATTGTGTGCTTGGGGAATGAGGATCAAGATGTAACCAAAGGTTTTCATGGTTTTGGTTTTCCCCCTTTATTCATTATCCTGGCCAATTTATAGGTTCTGGAAAAGAACAGAGATATACCTATAATGAATTAGAATTAACCAAAGAAACCACCTACAACTTCAGACACTAAGAGTCAATTGGAATTACAGAGGCTGGGGATGCTAAAGTGTTGCTAACTGGTGGGTTCCTAAACAGAGAGCCAGAAGATTGGGCTATGTTAATCCTTAAGCTCCTATTCCATTGACTCTCATTTATACACTCAGTTTATTTGACAAAGCACCATTGGAGACCATCAATCACAGAGAGGAGCCCAAGAGATTGCTCTCTGCTATTCAAAGAGGAGACATCACTGATTGCTGATTAGAATAGACATAAGAGGAAAATGTCCTTTCTTCAAATGGAGCCTATGTATTTAATCACCCAATCACCTCACTTAGTAGGCAGTCTCTACACTTAAAAGGTTTAACATAGGTTCATAGGAGTAAAGAGAATAGGGTTAATAGGAATAAAACAATAAAAACTAGAAAACCACTTACATGAGTTACAAATAAGGACATATGTGTATATATCACTGCATTATACTACATGTAATGTGCTACTAGACTTCAATTATTAGTGAGGCAAAGGTCTAAAAAAATTAAGAACCATGAATACAGGTTGTCCTGGTTTGAGTTCTTCTGTGAACCCCAGCAAATTATGTTCTTAAGCGACCCCATTCCTGTACATGTAAGCCTATTATATATAGGAGCTTCTGGTTAGATTCCCTTAAGAAAACTTTTGATTATAACACTTTAGTTAAAGGCTGTTGATTAGATTGTGGGTTCGGGGTGGATCCTAATCCTCTCATGGAACTCATATAAATTGAGGACTGAAAGGACAGATACACACAGAGAAAGACGGCTACCAGTTTTACCATGCCATGTGAGAGAGGACTCCAGGATCGCCTACAGCTGCAAAAACACAGAGCAACTCTGAGAGGCTGAGAGAGAGGCCAGAGGCTGAAATCAGTGGGACAGGCCAAAGCTGAAGAGAAGAGTCCTGGAGAGAGACGAACCACATGTGTGACTGCCCACAGCTGAGTTCAGGGCAAAAGTGAGTCTGGAAAAGACAGCAGAATCGGGCCACCATTTTGCCTTGCCACATGGCAGGAGTCCAGTGCCTGGCAGCAGCCTACTTTTGGTTAGACAGCATCTCTGATGATGCCTTGATTTGGACATTTTCACAGCCAAGGAACTGGAAGATTTTATCCTAATAAATTCCCATTATAAAAGCCAACCCATTTCTGGTATTTTTGCATTGGCAGTCTTTAGCAAACTAAAACACAGGAAAAACAGAGAGATGGTCATTTTTTAATTCAATAACATTATTTTGACAGAAACAAGTTCTTTGAAAGGAAATAGCATTAATAAAGGCTTTCAGATTTGACCTTTAAATGGCAATGAAATGGAGTTTTATAAATTCCATTAATGGTAATGGCTGTTTCCCAGTTAAATCTCTCTGTGTGTTGTAGAAAACTTATTTTCAGAATCGTTTTCTGTAAAAGAATTGTTGAAAATGATTTGACACAATTAAGCCAGTTTACTGAAATTATCTGCTAATAAGCTACGCAAAAGAAGTGGAAGAATTATGATACCTGGCCCCATTTGATACCTACTAATTTAATGAAAAGAACTCTTAGAAAAGATAGCAAGATCTCACAGGTAACAACATTTTTGCATTCCATGTCCAGCATGTGCCTGACAAAGAGTAGGCACTCAACAATGTTTTCCTAAACTAAATTGACTAAATATCTTTAGTTTCTCTAATTGTTTGTTAGAGAAGTTATTAATTTATTATCAGTCTCATCATATTCTTTACCCTCTATCTTTTTTTCTTGAATTTCTAACAAGGTAGAAGAAAGAACATCAGCTAAAGAAGGAATGTCTAATATTTAGTGAGCAAAGGTACCATTTGATTAAACAAAAGTTTGACCTAGTGGTGGAGAGATTTGCAGGGAAAGGGACTGAAAAGGAGATTCACAACCAAAGTTGTTTCTCTTAATGGGAATTTCTGTCAGCTCTGAAGAGAGGACATGATTCCAGAGGTTTACTTGAATAGTGGTCAAAGACCTACTCTGACCTTATGGGTTTATGGGCATGCTTTAACAATGTAAAAGTTTGGTTTCTCTGAGTTACCAAACTCAAAGATTTGCAAAGGGGGAAATAAATAATGTTTGTAAAGTGCTTAATGCTATGTCCAAAATATAGTAATGGTATTGGTCTCTGTGGTTTCTAGGAAGCCTGTAGAATTTAACTTTAAATAGCAATCTGTGGGTCATCTAACCTGCAAATTTTAACCTGAAGCCATGAGAAATGACACTAACTTTCATCAAATCATTGGACTTGGATCTATTTCTGGTCAGAACTGGTGAATAGCATATGGAAAGCCTTGACTTGACAGGGATTATGAAAGTGCCGAGGCAAGAAGAATGGCATCGCCAGGATTGAGATTTACTCAGAGGTGCTATCAGCTATGAAAATGGCATAGCTAATAAACAGACAGAATATTACTTCTTCTGACTTTGGTTTTGTCCTTGATGCATGAATAGATCCTACTTGGATGAAGCACCTGGCAGCTGCCTGATGCAGGCTCCTACCACTCTCACGTCAGTTTTACGAGCTGTCCCCTCTTCTAGCCAGGTTAAAGCACCAGATATTAAAACTCTACCTTCCCAGGAAAGGAATTGGAGTGAAGGCAGATGCTGTAGAACTTCTTTAGTGTTCTTTTCAGATCCTGGAACCCAGGTTTTAAGGCACTTTAAAGCATTGCACATTCTTAAGAAACAATAGTTAAAAGAATAATTTTGTAGAAGGAAAAGTAGGGCTTAGAAATTTTAAGGGGCTCACACCATAAGTGTCTCTCAGTCAGCCAACATTTATGGTGAAAGTTCATGTATGAGACCTTGTAACTACAGTGAACAGATGGTATAAATCAAGGGATATAGAAGTCATTTGAGCCATGGAATGTAAAATGTAAACATGACAATTAAAGAAAGAAGAAAATCACCTGTTTGCTATGTTTTCTTAGTTCTGTCTTTCAATAATGGTGCTCTTCACTTTTCAGTAATTGTTATTCTACTGCATTTCTGTAATGGTCTAGTTGAGGTGATTGCATCATTAGAGGTTTATATATCTTCTTTAACAGGTTTTGATACTAAAGAAGATCAAAAAAAAGTCAGGAAATCAAAAAGTATCTTGAAGAGAGGAAGGAGGTTATCACCAAGAGGAGAAACATATAGGCAGTAGTGTGAGTTGTAGCGTGACATGACGCGTGGAGGAAGGCCCAGATAGTTCTAGTTAATTTCAACTTTGATATGGGGCAACGTGCTTTT
>PVKH010028255.1:0-12873 GCA_004027955.1 Chaetophractus vellerosus
TGGGACAAAGTGCCTACCAGCTGCCAGAGTAAATTACCAAAAACGCAAATGAAGAAAATGTTCTATTCAAAACACGTCTAACATCCTAACTCCCCAGCCTAGAGATTACCAATTCACCCTCACCCAAGCCTCAGATGAGATGAGGAACACTGGAAGTCCCTAGATTCACAGAGGAAAAGAAAATCAGATTTCTGCTTCCCCTTTCCAATGCTATCCCTGTCACCAGCTTGTTGCAATGACTTTGGAAAAACAATTGCATCTCTCTGGGCCTCAGCTTCCCCATCTGAAAAATGAGATTTTAAATCAAATAGCACCTCGGGTCCTTTCTAGTTTCAAAACCATGTGAAATTCTACAATAGGTTTTAACCCCCTTTGAGACCATAGGTCATTACAAATATCTGATGAAAACTTGTACCTTCTCTCCAGTAAAAATATGCAAACATGCATAAACACATAGAGTTTTTGCATAGAGTCTCAGGGCATTCAGAGACTCCCTATTGCTGAAGAAGGTTTTAAAATGCTTAGCTCTGGGATGAGCTCTCTGAAGATAATCTCTCTGAAAGAGAATCCACAGTCAGAGCAGCTGGGGAAGTTTGGAAATCCGAAATTTTAGTTTAGAAATAAATATAATTACCTTACTCTGAGCTTTCAAAAATTAAGGCATAATTTTGTATAATGGCTCAAGAAAAAGGAAGGAAGACCTTAAAGCAAGATTCATGACTGTGATGAGCTATGTAAACTATATCTGCGGGCAACTGGAAGTGTAGAGTCAGATTTTCATAGATCAGGTATTATGCAAACGTCCAGGGCTGCAGTGAACGAGTTGAGTATCCCCCCAGATGTTCCATCCACGTTCCAGATTAAGAGGGAAGCTGGCTACAGATCAAATAAGATTTTTATATTCCTGTAAGATAGCGTCAGGCGCCCGGATTTCATCAGTCCAATATCAGAGGCATCCAAGCACCACATCATGGTTGGATAACACTACATCCAATCCATTTTACTGAAGACAGGACAAATAAAACAAGAATCAGAGCACTCAATGACTCATATCAGACATACAAATTGGAAGTCAACACTTGTCCTGTATATAATCGAGTTGAAGAAGAGTTGATAGCCCAGAATTATCCATGTTTATTTAATGCTGCTGCTGCTTCCTAAGAAAGACTCCAAATATGGTGTGTGTGTGTGTGTGTGTGTGTGTGTGTGTGTGTGTGTGTTTGAACTCAAGGCTTTAAACTATACAGCCCCTTCCAGTAAAATGGAAGAGAAGAAAAAGAAACTCAAAACCATTATTTAACCTAGAAATAAAATGTAAATTATTGTAAAGAATAATGGTCCAAATTGTAAGTGAAATAGTGATTTTAAAATAATTATTTTTTGACAAGTATATTTCCAGTAACAGTGTTTATCAGGAACTATCTACCACCACTTGACCCATTTCCCAAAATTGTGTTTTCTTGGTCCAGATACTATTTTTCAAAGGGAGCTTTTGGAGTTTGTCGCTACTTGTACCTTTGTCTTGAGTAACGATGTCATTCTGTGTGTCAGTTTACTACCCAGGGGCATCTCTCCCCCACTAGCCTATAATGTACTTAAGGACCAAAACTCTACGTTAGTTATTTGTGTAGGCCCAAAACATCTAGTACAATGTTTGTCACAGATATGACCATAACTTTTTGGTAAATAAAATTAAAAGTTTTTACCCCGAATCCAATGAATATAATGTAATAGCTGAGAGGTAGTTACGTAATAGCTGAGAGGCAGTTATGTTCAGTGGTAGTTTTGCCACTCACTAAAGTCTTTACCTTAATAAAGAACACGTTATCTACAAAATCAAAACTTTGAACCAAATATGAAATCCAAGTCCCACTTAGTTTTATGATTCTGTGGGAGTTTGTTATCCAAGAATCTTGCTTCCAAAGTAATTCACCCTAAATCCTGGTCATCCAGACATTTTTTAATCAAATAGGATATAAAGAAATACACAGTTCATCAGACATATGGTATCTGCTCTGTGTGCTAGCAGTGATCCCGCATACCACTGGAGACTGGCTTCCCTATTTCTGCATGGCGTGTGATTTACATGGAACCTGAAACCTATTCAGGAGGACATCTGTATTTTAAAACCCTTTAAAATTGTTCTTTCCGAGGACGCTATTTGAAACTTGTCCTAAAGGTTAGCTTACTTTACTAAAAACAGGCTATTTTCAAAGTCCACCGGACAGTGATAAGATTTCTGTAAAGAGAAGTGTTCTGAACACATTACAGTAATTGGAACTGGACTCCGAGGGAGGGGGGTGGAGCTTGAGACCAACTTTCCTGGGCCCTCATGGAAGTTGCTGACAAGAGAAAAGAAAAGTAGAAAGGGGACACACAAGTCTCTCCAGGAGCAAAAAGGGAAGAGAAGCCCAGTGGTCAACCTCAAATATTATGTGCTGTCCCCTAGTCCAAGTGTTACCCCAGAAACCTGAAGAAGAGTCTTTTGTGGAAAAATGGTACTGAGAGAAACACTGCAGACCTTTGAAAGCAGTCTCCCTGCAGGCCTAGTTGGACTGATCTCTTTCCTCCTGAGGGTCTCTTCAGTAGTTCAAGGCTTTTGTGGATCCCAGAAAATTATGTTCTTAAATTGGTCCATCCCTGTGGGTGTGGGACCCTTTGATTGCATTGGATTCAGTGGAGGACCATTTGATTGGATTGCTTCAGTGGGGCATAGCCCGGAGTGGGTCTTTGTCCTTTTGCTGGAGTCCTTTATAAACAAGAGAGAAGAAGCTGAAAAGACAGACAGAAATGCCCAGAAGCCGAGCGAAAAGACCCAGGACCTCAGAGAGGAACACAAAGAAGCCAGAAGCTGAAAATCAGCGGAACCCACAGAAGCAGAGACTAGCAGATGCGGCCATGTGCCTAGTCATCCACAGCTGCAGTTCGGGAAGAAAGCATCTCCTGATGAAGCCTTGATCTGACATTTTCACAGCCTAGAAACAGTAAGCTTATAACTTAACAAATCCCCATTGTAAAAGCCAACCCATTTCTGTTACATTGCTTTGGCAGCCTTTAGCAAACTCAAACAGACTCCTCTTGTGGGGTCTTCCAATCCCTCACACACCCTGCCCTCCACCTTCACCAGGCATGGTCCTCCCAAAATGCCTTGTCACATCTTCATTGTTTCACTCACTTCACTGTAAAACGATTATCTGTATATATGCCATCCTCCCCAATTGGAATGTGATTTCCTTGAGGCAGGGTATGTATCTAATTCATCTTTCTGTGCTTTCAGGGCTTAGTATAGTGCCTAGCATATAGTTGGCACACATTGAGTGTAATAAAAGTCTAATTAAGTGAAAAGTGCATGAATGAGCAAACCTGGAGAAGGCGGACTTACTCAGATAAACATTTATTCAATGAACATTTAACGACTGCCCAACTCTGTTGTGGGACTTCAGGGCTAGAGGGGTTCCCACAGCAGTGGGGGAAGAAGGGGTAGTCTCAGGCATTGTCTCCCTTCATTGGGAGCCTCACCACTCCTCTAAGTACTTACTGGAGTGTATTGCAATTATTCATTCTTGGGTCCATCTCTGTGTTCCCTTCGCTAAACTACTGCGCATGAAAACAAGTGCAGCAAAGGCAGGTGTGGGGTCTCTCTGGTCCACAGGGAGACTGCTTGGGAAGGTGTTATCATGTAAGTGATGACCTTCCCCAGGAAAGGGCTGAGATGCTACTTGAGGGTTGGGGATCTAAGTGTTCTTCTTGGAACACCAAGAAGAAAAGCTGAGCTCTCTGTAAGGCGAGACCCTCCAGGACGGGCAATGGGTTGTGATCCCACATGCTGAATGCACAGAAGGAACAGGAATAAGACAGTGGCCAGAGAGACCACAACAATTGTCAGAACAGCCAAGGAAAACAGCTGCAGTGGGAGCCCGGTAGGTAGGGAGGGGCCCAATGTCTGTCCCTGCTGCATTTTATCTTGTCAGTCAGGCTTATGGCATTAGGTTGGGGTTGGGTCTGCAGTTAGCATGGGCAGACTGCCCGTGATATCACCCTTCACATGAAGGATGCACATGGTCTTGTTTCTTTAACACTGTCAAGTCGTAGGCACCAATAGATACATAGAGTTTGAAACCAGACTCCTTGGGGTTGACTACTGCCTCTGTCATGACCAAGCTAGGAGACCTCAGGCAAATGATCTAACCTCTCTGTAGCTCAGTTTGCTCTTTTGAAAATGTGAGTAATAAGAGTACCTACCTAGTGAAGTTGTGAGTATTAAGTGGGTGGATACATGCAAATTGCTTAGAATATTCCCTGACATCTAGTCATTACTACATATATTACTAGTTTATATATATAAACTAATACAGAGCATAAAACAAAGACAGCTTATACAAAATCTAATTTTGTAGTATATTGAACTGTGGTTAAATATGGTGACATTAAAAGAACACATACTACTATTTTTTTTTCAATTTTATTGATACATATTAATAAAACCTAAGTCCATCCAAAGTGTTCAATCAATGGTATTTGGTGTAATCACATGTTTGTCCATTCATCACCCCATTCACTCTCAGAGCACTTTCCTTATTCCAATAATAATAATAAACAAAGAACAAACAAAACTCATCACTCTCAATCTCTCTTTGCCTTACCTGGTGTACATAACTGCTATTCTTTTTCCTTCTCTCTAGCACATTTGTATTTATAATTTGTAAAAACATTGGGGGCTGGCTGTATGGCCCAGTGGATAGGGCGCCGGTTTACCACATGGGAGACCCTGGGTTCAGTCCCCAGGGCCTCTCCGGATGGGCCCACCGCTTGAGAAGGCAAAAGCCGCCGTGGGCGTGGCAGAGCCCCCGTGGGCAGGGCAAAGCCACCACAGGCAGAGCGGAGCCGCTCACTGGTGAAGCTGACTCGGCGTGTCACCGCAGTGGGGGTTGGGGGGGGGGAGACAAAAGCAGAAAATAAAAAATAAACCTTTAAAAAAATAATAATAGTAATTTGTAAAAACAGTCTTATACATGCAATATCATCTATTTTCGTTTACTATCTTATACAGTTCCATATTACAATTTTTAGCTTCCCTTCTCATAGTATACATGACTTTAGACTTTCCTTTCCCAACTACTGTCCTATCCATATGATAGCACTGCTAGTTACAAACACCATGATATGCTTTAACAATTTCTATTCATTTCCAAAGATTTACAAACAACCTTTTTAACAATTCTGCACAGACTAACCCTCAGCTTTCCATTCTCTACCCTCCTTCTATTTTCTGGTGACCTATACTCTTATTATTAACTCCATGAGTTTACATAGTGTATTTAGTTCATAATAGCTCAGTCATATAGTATTTGTCCTTTTGTGTCTGGCTTGTTTCACTCAACATAACATCCTCCAGGTTCACCCATGTTGTCATATGCTTCACAACTTCATTTCTTCTTACTAATGCATAATATTCCATCGTGTGTATACACCACAATTGGTTTATCCATTTATCAGTTGATGGACACCTGGGTTGTTTCCACCTTTTGGCAATCGTGAATAATGCTTCTATGAACATCAGTGTACAGATGTTTGTTTGTGTCTCTGCTTTCAGTTCTTCTGGATATATACCTAGTAATGGTATTGCTGAGTCACATAGCAAATCTATATGCAAATTCCTTGGAAACTGCCAAACAGTCCTCCACAGTGATTGTACCATTCTACATTCCCATCAACAGTGAATAAGTGTTCTTATCTTTCCACATCGTCTCCAACATTTACAGTTTTCTGACTTTTTAATAGTGGCCACCTTAATATGTGTGAAATGATATCTCATTGTAGTTTTGATTTGCATTTCCCTAATTGCTAGTGATATTGAACATTTTTTCATGTGTTTCTTCACCATTTGTATTTCTTATTTGGACAATTGTCTTTTCAAGTCTTTTGCCCATTTTTTAATTGGATAGTTTGTCTTTTTATTGTTGAGTTGTATGATCTCTTTGTATATCATAGATATTAAGCCCTTCTAAGATATGTGATTTCCAAATATATTCTCCCATTGAATTGGCTGTCTTTTCAACCTTTTGAAAAAGTCATTTGAGGTGCAAAAGTGTTTAATTTTGAGGAAGTCCCATTTATCTATTTTTTCTTTGGTTGATCATGAGTTGGGTGTAAAGTTTCAGAAACTACTGCCTGCCAGAAAAGCTTGAAGATGTTTTCCTACATTTTCTTCTAGGAGTTTTATATTTAGGTCCTTGATCCATTTTGAGCTAATATTTGTATAAGATGTGAGATAGAGGTCTTTCTTTCATTTGGATATGGATATCCAGTTCTCCCAACACCATTTGTTGAATAGATTCTTCTAGCCCAGCTGGGAAGACTTGACCACCTTGTCAAAAACTGCTTGTCTGTAGACATCAGAGTCTATTTCTGAGTTCTAGAATCAGTTCCATTGGTCAATGTGTCTGTCTTTATGCCAGAACCTTGCTGTTTTTTACTACTGTAGCTAGGTAATATGTTTTAAAGTCCAGAAGTGAGAGCCCTCCCACTTTGTTGTTCTTTTTTAAGATCTTTTTGGCTATTAGAGGACCCTTACCCTTCCAAATAAATTTGATAATTGGTTTTTCCACTTCTGCAAAAAAAGGGTGTTGAGATTTTTTTATGGGAATTGCATTGAATCTGTAAATCAATTTGGTTAGAATTTACATCTTAACGATATTTTTAGTCTTCCTATCTATGAACATGGAATGTTCTTCCATTTACTTAAAGCTTCTGTGGTTTCTTTTAGCAATGTTTTGTAGTTTTCTGAATAAAGGTCCTTTATGTACATGGTTAAGTTTATTCCTAAATATTTGATAGTTCTGGTTGCTATTGTAAAAGGATACATCAGCATTGTGTAGAAATGTTATTGATTTTTGCATATTAATCTTGTATCCCACCACTTTGCTGAACTCGTCTAATAGTTCTAGTAGCTTTGTTGTGGATTTTTTCAGGAGATTCTAGATATAGGATCATATCATCAGTGAATAGTGAAAGTTTTACTTCTTCCTTTCCTATCTGGGTGCCTTTTAATTCTTTATCTAACCTAATTGCTCTAGCAAGAAATTCTACAACAATATTGAATAACAGTGGTGCCAGTGGGCATCTTTGTCTTATTCCTGATCTCAGTAGGAAAGCTTTCATCACTGAGTACTATGCTAGCTGTAGGTTTTTCATATATGCACTTCACCTTCTATTCCTATCTTTTGGAGTGTTTTTATCAAGAAAGGATGCTGTATTTTTGTTGTCAAATGCCTTTTCTGCATCAACTGAGAGGGTCATGTGATTTTTCTTCTTCAATTTATCAATGTGGTTTATTACACCAATTGATATTCTTGTGCCAAGCCACTCTTGCATACCTGGGAAAAACCCACTTGATCATGGTGTCTAATTCTTCTCATGTGTTTTTTGGATTCTGTTTGCAAGTATTTTGTTGGGGATTTTTGCATCTATATTCATTAGAGATATTGATCTGTAGTTTTCTTATTTTGTAGTCTCTTTATCTGATTTTCATGTTAGGGTGATGGTGGCTTCATTGAATGAGTTAGGTAGCATTCCTTCCTGTTCAAATTTTTGGAAGAGCTTGAGCAAGATAGGTATTAGATTGTCTTTGAATGATTAGTAGAATTCAACTGTAAAGCCATCTGGTCCCAGGGTTTTCATCTTTAGGAGGTTTTTTATTAGTTTCAGTCTCTTCACTTGTGATTTTGTTAAGGTCTTCTATATCTCCTAGGGTCAATGTAGGTGGTTTGCGTGTTTCTAGGAATTAGTCCATCTCTTCTACATTGTCTAGTTTTTAGTATACGGCTGTTCATAGATCCTCTTATGATCTCTCTTATTTCTGCAGAGTCAGTGGTAATGCCCACCCCCCATTTCTGATTTTATTCATTGTGTCTTCTCTCTTTTTTTCTTTGTCAGTCTAGCTAAGGGTTTGTCAACTTTGTTGATCTTCTCAGAGAATCAAATTTTGGTTTGGTTGATTCTCTTTATTGTTTTCTTGCTCTTTATTTCATTTATTTCTAACTTATTTCTGATCTTTACTATATCTTTCCTTAGGCTTGGTTTGGGATTAGTTTGCTGTTCTTTTTCTAGTTCCTCCAGGTGTGCAGTTAGATCTTCAATTTTAGCTCTGTCTTCATTTTTAATGTTCACATTGAGGGCTATAAATTTCCCTCTCAGCACTGCCTTTGCAGTGTCCCAGAGGTTTTGATATGTTATGTTCTCATTTTCATTCGTCTTAAGATATTTGCTGAATTTTCTTGCAATTTCTTCCTTGACCCACTGATTATTTAAGAGTGTGTTCTTTAATCTCCTATATTTAAGAATTTTCCCTCTTTCTGTCCATTATTGATTTCCAGCTTCATTCAGTTATTATCAGAGAAAGTGTTTTGTATAATTTCAATCTTTTTAAATTTATTGAGACTTGTCTAGTGATCCAATATATGATCTATCTTGGAGAAGGATCCATGAGTACTTGAAAAGAAATTATATCCTGCTCTATTGTTGTCTGTTAGATCTAGTTCATTTATCATGTTATTCAAGCTCTCCGTTTCTTTCTTTATCCTCCATCCAGATGTTCTAACCAATACTGAGAGTAATGTATTAAAGTTGCCAGCTATTATTGTAGAGACATCTATTTCTCCCTTCAGTTTTGCCAGTGTGTGCCTCATATATCTTGGGGCATTCAGATTAGGTGCATAAATATTTAGTATAGTGATTTCTTTTTGGTAAATTGCCCCATTTATTAATATATAATGACCTTCTTCATCCCTTATAACAGTTTCGCATTTGAAATCTATTTTTGTCTGATATTAGTATTGCTACTCTAGCCCTTTTTTGGTTACTATTTGCTTGGAATACATTTTTCCAACCTTTCACTTTTGACCTGGTTGTGTCCTTACATCTGAGGTAGGTCTCTTGTAGACAACATATAGATGGCTCATATTTTTTTATCCATACTATCAGTCTATGTCTTTTGATTTGGGAGTTCAATCCATTAACATTCAGTGTTATTACTGTTAGGGTATAACTTACTTCATCCATTTTGTCCTTTGACTCTCTGTTGTCATATCATTCTATTTTCTGTCTTCTTATCTTTTACTTTACCCTTCCTAATAATCTTCATTTATAATTCTTCTCCAAATCTCTTGCTCTTGTTTTTTCCTTTCAGGCTGTAGCACCCCTTTAGTATTTCTTTTAAATCTCATCTTTTGGTATCATATTCTATCAGTTTTTGTTTGTCTGTGAAGACTGAACTCCCCCTCATTTTTGAAGGACGGCTTTGCCAGATGTAGAACTCTTGGCTGGCAGTTTTCCTCTTTCAGTACCTTAAATACATCATCCTTCATGCCTCCATGGTTTCCGATGAAAGGATGGCACTTAATCTTATTGAGTTTCCCTTGTATGTGATGCTTTGCTTTTCTCTTGCTGCTTTCAGAATCCTCTCTTTATTTCTGATATTTGTCATCCTGAATAGTAGGTGTCTCAGGGTAGGTCTATTTGTATTTATTCTGTTTGGGGTGCGTTGTCCTTCTTAGATATTGATATTTATGTCCTTCATAAAAGTTTGGAAGCTTTCAGTCATTATTTCCTCAAATAGCCATTCTGCCCCTTTCCATTCTCTTCTCCTTCTAGGATACTAATAATGCGAACGATCATACATTTCACATTGTCATTCAATTCCCAGAGACTCTGTTCCATGTTTTCCATTCTGTTCTATTTCTGTTCTCCTGTCTTTTCCAGTTCAGATGTTCTATCTTTGAAATCACTAATTCTGTCTTCAAGTAATTCAAATCTGCACTTATATACCTCTAAAGCATTTTTAATCTTATCCATCATGTCTTTCTTTCCTATAAAGTCTGTTACTTTTTTTTGCAGGCCTTCAAATTGTTTTTTTATGCTCTCCCTGTGTCTTCTTAATATCCCTTATTCCTTTAGTCACATTTTCTTTAAATTCTTTGAAGATATTTATGAGAGTTGTGTACTTATCACTGATAAATTGTCTTAAATCCTTTCTCTCTTCAGGATATTTGGTTTGTTCTTTTGGCTGGGCCAAAAGAACATACTATTTCTTAGTATGGCTCACAATTTTTTTCTGATATCTAGGCATCTGAATATGTTGGTGATTTTACTCTGATGGCCAATTTCTTTCTCTTGACTATTGTTTCCACAACTCTTCTTTGATATTTGGTTCAACTTATTCTAAGTCTTTCAAATTTCCTAGCTTAAGTTTTCAAAATCAGGCCAGGGACTCACTTGTGGGGCCCAAATTTTCTCCCAGGGGTTGGATACAGAGATAGCGAACAGTTTTTGTCCATGCAATTTCCAGACCAGCCAGCAGATGGTGCTCATCACTGCACCTTTCCACAGAGGTGTTTCAGTCTCAGCCTTCCTGTGTTCCTGTGTTGAATCTCCCGATCAGAGATTCAAAGCAGGCTCTGCTGGCCAAATTCACTGAAGAAAAGCACCCTGACCTCCCCTCCCTTTTCCCTTGAAACAGCTGACAGGGAGGAAGATGTCTGTTCCCTCTCAGTCAGCTGCAGGGAGCCAGGGTTTTATACCAGCTTAATATCTTGGGGGTGGGGGAGGGAAACCTTTCCCAACTACTGTCAGGGCTTGGTAAGTCACTTTTGTCATTTCAGCTTCTTCACCTCTCTATCCCTCACCCTCTTGGGAGTTGCATCGCACTGTCCTGTTCTGCTGACCCCCCAAAGCAGGTCTCTCATATAGCTTTTGGTTCTTTTTCCATTGTTTTAGTGAGTGCATTCAGCTCTGCCTGTTAGTCCATCACCATCTTCCCACAATCCCCATACTGCTATTTTTTAAAACCAAGTGACAGAGGTTTGGGGGGAGGTCAGAGGGAATGGTTTTATGGGTGTGTCTGCATTCAATGGATAGAAATAGAAATATATAGTGGAAGAGATGGCAATCATTTTCTCTTATTAGATTGTTTACCCTTTGTAGGGCTAATAAGAGCTGAAGAAAAAAGTTGTAAGGAAGTAAAATGTTTTATTAGCAGAAGGAGCCCAGGGTTCAACTTCCAGATCCATCTCTCGACTTAGACGTCTCATGTAAAATATGGCATCAAGAGCATCCACTTACAACTCTGGGGTGATTTAGAGTGAATCACCTCCTCTGACCTCCATGAAGTAGACAAGCACACTGTATGAACCCAGGTTTTACAGGTAAGGGGGTGAAAAGCCTCAGAAATGATTTTCCCAGACTCCCAGAGGAGATGGCTGAGTTAACCCATGAACTCAGATCCCTGGCTCTTGGAATCTAGAAAAATTATCAAGGCAAGCCCAGGGAAGTGAGCCACAGAGAAGGGGAATGCCATGAAACTGAGGTTCCATCATCTAAAGGGGAGGAGCAGAGGGCTCTCTCTTACTCTGCTTATATCAACATCTGAGCAGCGACCCTCAAATGGTTAACTGAAGCAACAAACCAGACAGACATGGGACTCAAAGAATCTTTGATGTAAAAAGTCTTGTTTGGCAGTGATGGTGTGGGGGAGGGAAGAGAGGAAGTGGCACTTTGGTGGCTTGTGCAATTATTTTCCAAGACTAACAGGATGCTGTTTTCTTCAAACAAATCTGATGCCCTTGTGCCCTATTGCCCTCGATTTAGATCAGTTACAAAGACAACTTTTTCCCAAGGTGATCTGGGCATAAGATTCTCTTTTCAAATTGTCCTTCGGAATGTCTTTGATGCATCTGTTTCAGCTCCCTTGAGTACATTTTCCTTAACTCCGTTGACTATCAAGTAGTTTTCAAAGAAGTTTTGAAAGTAATTTCTTTCCAAAGTAGCCTTTTTGAAGTAGTTTCTTCATAGACATTTCAGCATGAAGCTCTACACACACTGATGTAAAAAACAAAAAAAAACAAACAAACAAAAAAAACCACTTCAACCATTGGCAGCATCGACCTTCTTCTGAGGCCGAAAGCATGTTAGGGTTTATCACTATCAAAGTGCTCAGAGAGAGGGCTCAATAGCAGAGTAGAGGTAAATGCAGAAAAGCAAAACCATTCTTTTACTCATTCATTTGTTCATTCATTCTACAAATGCATGATGTGTGCCAACTCTGTGCTAAAATCCATTCTAGAGATGAATGGGACAGAGACTGCCATCAAGGTATTTGCAGAATGAAAGGAAAGACAGGCACAAATAAGAGTTCTGGGCAATAAATGCTGGGAGCAATGTGTGCAGAATGTGTTAAGAGGTTCCCAAGAAGATCTTGAAGAATGGAATATGATTCTTCTATGCTCTCTATCTCTGGGTGCAGTGGCTTATTCAGAAGAGTGCTGAAAAGAAAACACCCCATTTGTACTGATTTATAACATTTGCCAGTTTCCTTGGTGCAAATAGTCCCACCTACTAACAGCTCATTCCAAGCTACCAATGTGGCATCACTGAACATGGAGTTAGGAAGACACATGCACCATTGTCCTCCTGAAAATCCAATGGACATAAATAACTTCAAGAGCATGGGCAATAGTAAAATACAGAAAAATCATTAGGAAGTGATAACTTTGAGTATTTATCATCCTTGTTTTTTCCATAATTGTAAAATTATATAATTTAATTTTAACAGTGGCTGTGTTTGACCACTGGCTCCAAAACTCTGGAAATTTTAAGATTCGGCTCTTACAGCCTGGAAGGAGCCAAATCCCTTCACTTATCTGTGACCTCGGTTCAAGCTACCATCATATGTCAGCAGGAGCATCTCACTGTGCCTCTAACCCATCTCCCTGTCTCAAAGGTTCTAGCTACTCCCCTCATTCTGTCCACTTTTTAATCCATTCTCCACAATGTAACCATAGTAATCTTTCTAACATCCAAATGTACTCATGCTATTTA
>PVKH010028256.1:0-12876 GCA_004027955.1 Chaetophractus vellerosus
ACGTGCCGAGTCAGCCCACCGCGCAGGCGGCCTGCCCCGCTCATGGGCGGCTTTGTTCCGTTCATGGGCGGCGGCTCTGCTCCGTTCCCAGGCGGTGGCTCTGCTCCATTCTGTGGCAGCTTTGCCCTGCCCATGGTGGCTTTTTGCCCTGCCCACGGCGGCTCTGCCCCGCCCACGGTGGCTTTGCTCTCTCAAGGCGGTCTGCCCGCTTTGGAGAGGTCCCCAGGAACTGAACCCGGGGCCTCCCATGTGGTGAACTGGTGCCCTATCCACTGGGCTACAGCCAGCCCCCTTTTGCACATTTTTAAATTGGGTTGTTTGTCTTTTTATTGTTGAGTTGTAGTATTTCTTTATATATTCTGCTTATTAAACTCTTATCATATATTTGATTTCCAAATATTTTCTCCCATTAAGTAGGTTGTCTTTTCATTTCCATGATTAAGTCTTTTGATGCACAAGTTTTTTATTTTGATGAGGTCCCATTTATCTATTTTTTCTTTTGTTTGTCCTTTGTATGTAAAGTCTAAGAAACCATTGCCTAACACAAGATCCTGAAGATGCTTCTCTACATTTTCTTTTAGGAGCTTTATAATCCTGGTTCTTTCATTTAGGTCTTTGATCCATTTTGACTTAATGTTTGTATACAGTATGAGATAGTAGTCCCCTTTCATTCTTTTGCACATGGATATCCAGTTCTCCTGGAGACTATTCTTTCTCAATTGAGTGGATTTGGCAGCCTTGTCAAAAATCAATTGGCCATATCTCCCTGAGCCAAACTCAGCATATACACTCACTGCCTGCCCCCTCTCTGGTGTGGGACATGACTCCCAGGGATGAGCATCCCTGGCACCAAGGCATTATTATCACGTGTCACCTAGTGATGCATTTGTAAAAAGGCCTTGACCAAAAGGGGGAAATACTAAATGCAAATGAATTTTTATGTCTAAGAGATTTCAAAGTGAGTCAGGAGGTCATTCCAGAGGTTACACTTATGCACATCTCAGGAGGATCTCACTGACTGCCACAGTAAATAGTGCCCCAATCAGGGATGCTCCTGAGGGCTCTAGAGACATCTAGACATTATAGGCAGGGCAGCCAACCCCAGGAAACTGGCACCCCATCAGTGGGCCTTACCTTGGAGTATATGATAACCTATCTCCCCAATGTATCAGAGTTAGGCTCATTTATAATTTTCCTACACATAGTTCTTCTGCCCTTTTTAGTTAAACCTGTAATTAGCACTATACTCATTAAACATGTGTCCCAGAGACTTAACTCATTGGGTTGTTCATATGCCAGTTGAGCCCGGAATCTCAGCAGAGTTGCAGACAACACCTACTCTCCAGTTAATCAGACTCACTTAGGACAACTAACAAAAGGATGGTGATGATGGTCAACACCCATACCCAAAACTAGAGAGTATCTATAACTGGAAGCAAGACAGTTCCATCCTTCTGCCCCATGGGATCTAATCCCCTCTCAACCAGAAGCAGACTGGGCATCACTATCCCAAAATTCTCAAGATTGAGGAATGAACAAACGTAAGGGGAGAATACAACTATGGACCAAAGTAAACTTATTATTATTCTAGCAATGGAAGAATTTGTAAATTGATATAAAGACAAGGGTCACAAGTTCTGAGGGGAGGGAGAAGAAATAATAAGTGTAACACGGGGCTTTTTTCAGACATTGGAATTGCTCTGCATGGTATTGCAATGCTGGATACAGGCCATTATACATTTTGTCAAAACATAAAATTGTGTGATGCAAAGTGTAAACCATAATGTAAACTATAGATCATGGGTAGTAGCAATGCTTCAAAATGTGTTCATCAGTTGTAACAAATGCACAACACTAATGAAAGATATTGTTTATGGGGGAAAGTATGGGAGGGAGAGGGAGTAAGGCATATGGGAATCCCCTATATTTTTGATGTAACATTTATGCAATCTAAAGTGTCTTTAAAAATAAAGAAAAAATTGTAAGTTCACGATGATTACTGAACACTTATAGTTTATGTATTTTCATGTATGAATGATATACTTCAATAAATTGTTTTTAAAAAAATCAATTGGCCATAGATGCAAGGGTCTATTTCTGAACTCTCACTTTGATTCCATTGGTTGCTATATCTATCCTTGTGCCAGTACCATCCTGTTTCAACCACTGTAGCTTTGTAATAAGCTTTGAAGTAAGTGTGAGTCCTCCAACTTTGTTCTTCTTTTTCAAGATGTTTTTGGCTATTCGGAGCACCTTACCCTTCCAACTAAATTTGATGATTGGCTTTTCCATTTCTACAAAGTAAGCTGTTGATTACTTTGATTGTGATTGTGTTGAATCTGTAAATCATTTTGGGCAGAAATGACATCTTAACAATATTTAGTCTTCCAACCCATGAACATGGAATGTCCTTCCATTTATTTAGGTTTTCTTTGATTTCTTTAAGCAATGTTTTTTAGTTTTCTGTGTACAAGTCCTTTGCTTCCTTGGTTAAATTTATTCCTAGATATTTGATTCTTTTAGGTGCTTTTGTAAATGGAATTAGCCAGACAAAATCCTTCTCGAAAAAACAGCTTACCAATGAAATTAAGTCCATTAAGAGATCAATTGAAATAAAGAAATTGCAAAATAGAGGAAAGTCTTGGTAAAAGGACCAGTTAGGAGCACTGGATTCATTTAAATCTAGAACATATATCAAGTAAAGACTGAATTAAGGTTACAGAGTAGAATGTGAATGTTATAAACCTGGATAATGTAACAATAATAATATAAGTAAAATTAGGAGGCAAGTCAGGGGAGATATAAGGATGGAAAGAATCACAGGAGCTGATGTTTCAAAGGAATGAATACACACACATATAATGGAAATGTGTAATTAAAAAATGACTATAACCTCTTAACAATTTTTACAGTTCTTGTCTAACCTCAGGGGATCTTTTAGGAAGTAATATTGCTTGTGGTCAAGAAATTTTCTTTGGAGTTCAACTTTCCTTCAGTTTCATTTCAACTTCTTTTTCTTTTTCTAAATTCCAGTAAAATAAAATTTAATATTTTTGATTAAAATAGCATCTGTATTATGGGCCAAATCCTTATAAAATAGTTCTATCTGTAAATATGCATAGAAAGATATCTAGAATGATATAAACATAATGTTCATGATGGTTGTTTCCAGATGGTGGGATTAGGGTAATTTAAATTTTTCTGTATTGTTTAAATTATTTAAAGTGTACCTATATTGTTTTTATAAAATCACTTGATTTTTCTAAAAAAGGTGGGTATAGGCTAAGAAATTTTCTGGTGGTTGATTCTGAATGGTGATAAATGGATGCTTACTTTTTTGCTCTTTTATATATTTTTTCTCTATTTTTTATATTTTGATTTTCGAACAAACAGCCCCAAATCAGACTTGATAGAGATTGTTTCTGTCACCCAACATTCATTCTCCTCTTCTAACATTTTATGGTCTTTTTAGCTACACACATGCTGGCCAGAATAAAGACCCAATTTCCTAGTTCCAGCCAGTGGAATGTAAGCAGAAGTGCCAAATGGCAGCTTCTAGAATCATTTGAGAGTGTTTATTCATTTCTCTTTATCCTTTCATTCCATCCGGCTACCTGCAATGCAGATATTACCATATCAGACCATAAGGTCAAGAGCATTTGAAGCAAAACAACAAGATAGAAGCTATATGTAGAGCATCACATTAGTCCTAGACTACCTACCAGAACAATGTGAGAGAGAAAGGAACTTCTATCTTGTTTAAGCAACTGTTATTTTGGGTTCTCTGTCAATCCCCACTGAATCTACTCCTAACACATCCACAGATCTACACACATATAGAAATTTAGTCTGTGATACCAGTGGCATTGGATATCAGTGTGAAAAGGATGAAACAATTGGCTTGGTGACAGGGAGTAGGGGGAATAGTCCCTTACCTTAGCGCCCACACTTAAACAAATTACAAATGGATATAAATGTGACAAGCACATCTTTAAATGTTTTATAAGAAAATACAAAGAGGATATCTTTATCATATTGAGGTAGGGAAGATTTTGTAGCAGACAAAAGGTGAAAACCATAAAGGAATTAACAGCTATATTGGACAACATAAAAAATGTAAGCTTCTGTATGAAAAAGATATAAACAAAAGTAAAAGAAAAGATCAAGATGGCAGAGTGAGAAGCCTCAGGCCTCTGACCCCAGAAGCTTCAAACAACCAGCAGGAACTGACAGAAACATCTTTCTCAAAACAGTTAAAGGCTTGCAGAAACAGGTAAGTGCCAAATCAAGAAAATGGCTACTTAAAAGCAGTTGGATCTAGTGGTGCCATGACCGGCTCCTCTAAGGCATATGAATATGTTCAAGTGTTCATGGGGTGTTGTCTTGGTAGGTGACAACCCAAACAATAACCAAAAGAGTATTGAATTCCCACCCTGGGGAGTCCTGCTACATTCTCTAATAGGATGGCAAGATTACCCTAGTACAAGGGCAGTGCCTAGTGAAGGAAGACAGACCATACACCAGGCCCTTGATATTGATGATTGTACTTATGAACCTTTTCTTGTGAAATTGAAACTTAGCCTAGAATTATATATTGCCTAAGAGTTACCTCCTGAAAGCCTTCTTGTTGTTCAAATGTGGCCTCTCTCTAAGCCAAACTCAGCATATAAAAGGACTACATTTCCCCTGGCATGGGACATGACTCCCCGGGATAAGCCTCCCTGGCACTGAGGGATTATTACCAAGCACCAACTAGCAATGCATCTAGAAAAAGACCTTGACCAAAAGGTGGAAATGGTAAATACAAATGAATTTTTATGGCTAAGAGATTTCAAAGTAAGTTGGTCATTCCAGAGGTTACACTTATGCACATCTCAGCAGGATTTCACTGACTGCCACAGTAGACAGTGCCTCAAATAGTGGGGCTTCTGAGGGCTCTAGAGATGTCCAGACATTATAAATAGGGCAGACAAGTTCAGGAATGTGGCACGCTATCAGTGGGCCTTACTCTGGAATTTATGCTCCCCAGTGTAACAGAGTTAGATTCATTTTTAGTTTTCCTACACATTGCTCTCCTGCCCCTTTTATATAAACCTATAAATAGCATGATATTTGTTAAATATATGTGCCAGAGACTTAAATCTTTGGTTTGTTCATGTGCCAGTTGAACTCTGAATCACAGCAGAGTTGCAACACCTACTCTCCAGTTCAATGGTCTTCCTTCGGCAAACAAACAAGGAGATAATGATGGACAATGACCATTCCAAGGAACAGAGAGTGCCTGCATCTGCAAGCAAGATAGTTCCATCCATCTGCCCCATGGGATCTAAGCACCCTCTCAAGTGGAAACAGAGTGGGCATTATCATCCCCAAATCCTCAAGATTGGGGAATGAACAATGGACTAAAATAGACTTATTATTATTCAATTATAGACTTATTATTATGCTAGCAATGGAGGAACTTTTGCCAATGATATAAAGGCGGTGGCCACCAGAGGTCCTGAGGGGAAAGAGAGGGAAGAATGGGTGTAATACGGGGGCATTTTGGGGACATTGGAATTGTGCTGCATGACATTGCAATGACAGATACAGGCCATTATATATTTTGTCATAACCTACAAAATTGTGTGGGACAGAGTGTAAACTGTAATGTAAACTATACTCCACGGTTTGTGGCAATGCTTCAATATGTGTTCATCAATTGAAACAAATGTACCACACTAATGAAGGATGTTGTTAATGTGGGAAGGTGGGGGGGGGAGGGGAGGGGGAGGGAAAGGGCATATGGGAATCCCCTATATTTTTTATGTAACATTTATGTAATCTAAGCTTCTTTAAAATTTTTTTTAATTTTTAAAAAAGGAGTAGGATCTAGTAGTGCCTTGACTGGCCCCTCCCCCACCCCCTCACCAGCTTGATGCAGAGTCAGCTGCACTCCCAGTACAGGTCCAATTCTAGAGAGAGCAGAGTAACCCTCATGCACATACTGGAAGCATGTATGTCTGGCGTTAATCTTACTGGATTCAGCCTGAGGGACTGAACTGGGATACTCATCACAAGTTCTCTGTTCCAGAACTTGCCCTGTGTGTAGAAGGCAGCTCACCAAACTCCCCTACAGAACATTATGGGAGAGTAGTCAAGTTACGACTGCATGGGGCAAGGGATTGCTGTCCGTAGAACATACAGTGCAGTGCGTGGGACCATGAAGAAATTGTTCCCTAGGGAAGAGGGGACATTTGTAGTCGTGTAAAAAGGGGAATTCCTAGGGCCACATGTGCATGCTCAAGACAAGACTCGTGTACAGAAAGGGTCAGAGAGACCTCTATGCTCGGCCTGGAGCTATTCTCTATCTTAACTATGGTTAAGCTCTGAAGCACAGCACTCACACAGGTTAGTCTGCAAAGACTGGAAAGCGACTTTTCTTTTCTTGCCCCCCTCTCTTTCTCTCTTTCTTGTTAGCTCCCAGTTATTCAAAGAAAGTGCTGTTATAATACTAGCTGAATACAACCTTAAGAAACAGATGCTTCAGAGTCTAAATTACAGCAATAACACATTAAAATATCAAAATGTCCAGGTTACAACAAAAGGGTATATAAATGTACAAAGAAATAGGAAGCGATGGCCTAGGCAAAGAAGAGTCAAGCATTAGAAACTATTGATGAGGAGGACCAGACCTGGGACATAGAAAATGAGACATAAAAACAAAATGGTCTTAAATATGCTCAAAGTGGTAAAGAAAAACATGGACAAAGAATTAAAGGAAATCAGGAAAACAATAGGTAAACACAAAGAGAATATCAATAGAAAGATGGAAATTATCAGAAGACAAACAGAGCTGAAGACCACTGTAACAGAAATTAAAAACTCCTTAGAAGATAAGACAATTGAAATAACTCGGTCTCAGGAGCAGAAAGAAAAAAGAATGAAGAAAAGTGAACAGAGTGTGAGGAAGTCTGGGACACCATCAATCAATATATTCATTGTGAGAGTCCCAGAAAGAGAAGAAAGAGAAAGGGGCAGAGAGAATATTCAAAGAAATAATGGCTGAAAACTTCCCAAATTTAACAAAAGGTATGAATATATATATCTAAGATGCTCAACAGGATAAACACAAATAGACCTATACAGAGACTTATTACAATCAAACCATTGAATGCCAAAGATAGAGAATTCTGAAAGCCATAAGCAAGAAGCAAGGTGTCAAATAAAAGGAAGCCTCAATCAGATTAAGTGCCAATTTCTCATCAGAAACTATGGAGGTAAGAAGGCAGTGGAATTACATATTTAAAGGGCTGAAAGCAAAAAAATCACCAACCAAGAATTCTGTATTTGGCAAAACTGTCTTTCAAAAACAAGGGACAGATTAAGATATTTCCAGATAAAAGCTGAGGGAGTTTGTCCCACTAGACTGGCCCTACAAGAGAGGCTAAAGAGAATTCTGCAGGTTGAAAGAAAAGGACACTAGACTTAATGATTTAAGCTGCATGAAAAAATAAAGATCTCCAGTAAAGGTAATGACACTGATAAGTATAAATACCAGTACTATTGGATTTTTTGTTTGTAACTCTACTCTTTACTTCCTGCAGGATCTAAAAGGCAAATGCAAAAAATGTAATAATAAGTCAGTAGTTTTGGACTCATAGTGTTTAAGTGTGCAATTTGTGACAAGAACTCCATAAAGGTGGGGAGACAGAGGATTTAGGAACATAGTTTGCATTTACTATTGAAGTTAAGGTGGTATCAAGGCAAACAAGATTGTTACAGATTAAGAATATTAACTTTAAACCCCTTTGACTACAGAGGTAATACTGGAGAATATATAAGCTCACAGAGAAAGAAATTAGAGTACAGGTTGCCATGGGTAGGGGAAGAGGGAATGGGGAGTAAATATATAATGGGTATAGGGTTTTATTTGGAAAGACAGGGAAGTTTTAGTAATGGAAGGTGGTGAGGGTAACACAACATTGTGAATGTGATTAATCCCACTGAATTCTATTCTTGGTAATGGTTGAAATGGGAAAGTTTATTTTCAATTTATGTTCCCAAAATTAAAAAAAAGAAAAAAAAAAACTAATGGCAACTAAGGATACAATGACAATTAAATGCAATAAGTGATCCTGGATGGGACTGAACAAGGAAGGAGAGAAGGCTCAAAAGGACATTATCAGTACGTATGAAAACATTGAAATATAAACTGTAAGCTTTATATCAATGTTAAATTTCTTGAACTTGATAACTGCACTTATTACATAAGTGAATATCCTTGTTCTTAGGAAATGTACACAGATGTTAAGTGTTCAAGGAGCATGATGCATACAACCTACACTTAAGTCTTCAGAAATGGATTGATAGATGGATGGATGATAGATAGAGGGATAGATAAAAATGTAGGAAAATGTTAAAAATGGTGGATATGGGTACCTGGATATGGGGGTATGTTGTAGTTCTCTGTATGGAGTTTGTATTATTTTTGTAATTGTCTTGTAAGGTTGAAAGTAATAAAGTCTGTTGTGGTTTTTTTCCAGTAGTGAAAGATAAGCAGCAGGCCTGGAGGGCTGCATTTCCTGGAGTGAGGCCTTAGTCATGTTCACTGTGGCGCTGAGTGTGTCTGTGGGGTGGGAGTGGGGCACTGGCCAAATTAGTGTGGGCTGAGCTATGTATTTTGTTTTCCTCTTAGACAGTGACAGTGCATATTAGCTTATCAAAAGCTCTGAGGACTATTATAGAAATCTTTTTCCTGTATGGAACTCAGCATTCCCACAGTTATTGGGGTGTGTGAACTTTGTGTGTGTGTGTGTAACATATATGAATTTGCCCTGGATGTAGAAGAACACTTGGACATGTTGCCATAAGGAATATAACTTTGCCTGCTGTGAGAGATGATTGTAGCATTCACCTTTGTGTCCCCACAGGTAACTCACTCTTTAAGTAGTTCTGGCCAGCAGCAATATCTGAAGAAAAAAAAAAGGGAGGAGAAGGAAGAGGGGGGGGGGGCAATAAAAAAGAAATTTAGGGTTTTGGGAAATAAGAATACTTTTTCCTAGTAGAGTAAACATATCCCAAGAGAAGGAAGTCAGCTGTA
This sequence comes from Chaetophractus vellerosus, assembly GCA_004027955.1. Taxonomy (NCBI): domain Eukaryota; kingdom Metazoa; phylum Chordata; class Mammalia; order Cingulata; family Chlamyphoridae; genus Chaetophractus; species Chaetophractus vellerosus. Next base: position 9,083 of record PVKH010028256.1, read on the forward strand.
ATCTGGGCTTTTCCTTCTCACATACACTGGCTAGGGCTGCTAGAAGTGAAGCTGTGAGACATGCTCAACTAGGAGAAGTAATTCCATTTTAATGATAAATTCAGGCAGATGCCAGAGAATAATAATGGCAGTCAGTTGGGATTGATTTCTTGTCAGTTATAAGAAAAACAAAAGGAAAGGGCAGATATGGTCTGGGATGATCAAGTCATCCATGATTGGCCACTCTTGCTGGGCTCTGCCATTAAGACCTTTATAGTCTAGAGAGGGAGGTGTTATTAAACACTATATTTCAAGTGCAGTTTAATGCACACTTAAGTAGCTTACCTAAGGTTAAAATGCTCTCAAGGGGTTGAGACAGGATCCCAGCTCAGGCGGTTTGCCATAGATGGAGCTTCCCTAACCACTACGCTGCCCTACTTCTCTTGTAGAGAAATACAACACAGCATGCGAAACCCCATGAGAAGAGGAACAAAGTGAAATCGTTGAGTCAGCAGTATTTTGTGGGATGTCAGCCGGCCTTGGTGACAAGCTACATTTGCTGGGGAGAGAAGGGAGGAGAAAGTCATTGGGGAGGGCAGCTGCTCTTAAAGCTGGATGTGCCAACTCCAGGTGTGGTCTTTGGGCACCTCCAGGCAGCACAAATTTCTGAGGGGGCGGACAGGTTGCTTCTCAGGAAGACAGTGGGGGTGGGGGTGTGTGGAGGGTGAACACATCTAAGATGAGGCCAATAATGGGGCAGGGAGCAAACCTTGCTAATATCCCAAAGAGAGGGCAGAGAGAGAAGCAGAGAGAGGAAGAAAAGGAGAGTTTTAGAGGATTGGGGACTAGATTCGTGTGGATAGTGAGAAGATACCCAGCCCCCTAAAACCTCTGACTGGGGCAGAAGTGTTAGTTTTCTGAGTTTTGTGCACGGTTTTGGGTACTCAGATGAGCTGAGAGAAGGTAATAACAGGCACTCTCTTGTAGTCTTTGACCAATGTTGGGCTTCATTTAGAAGTTTCCCCAGGCCCTTGCAGGGGGCAGGGTAATGGTCATTTGCAATCCAAAGCCTTGACCGTCGAGCTTAGCTTTTCTAGTGCACGAATGTGGGCCTGAACTGCCCATCCTGCGCGTTTGTTGCGCAAGATGATGCCCAAAGCTGGTCCCTTGCCCGGAAAGGCCGCCGGGCCGGACGCGCGGGTCCCGCCCGGGTCCCGCCCTGATTCCGGCGGGAGCATCAGGTGGGGCCCAGGACCCGGGCAGGCGAGGTTGAAGTGGCCTCTCCCAGACCCGACGGACCTTCCCAGGTCCTAGACGTTCTGCCTGGTGGTCCCAGCGCCTCTGCAGGCTCCGGCAGGGTAGAAGCGGCTTGCTTGGGGAAACCCCCAGGACACACGTAGCGCCCCAGTCTCTTCCTCACGGAGCGGACTTCCTAGCTCGCGGTCTCAGGACACCCCCGTCCTCCCCCCAGGCTCGGCCGCAGCCTCCCACGGATACGCGGCTGGCCGGCGGGCACCAGCCCGGGTTTCCCCGGGCACTGCCCTCCAGACCCCCCAACTCGCGGACTACAAGTCCCAGCAGCCTCGGCAGCTGGCACCTCGCGCCTCGCAGCGGAGACCCCCGGCTATCCAAGCCGCGGAGCTCGGGCTGCGCTCCGGCCCGGGCGGGGCGGGGAGGCCGGTCGCGCGGGCGGGGGCGGGGGCGGCTCCGCGGCTTCTCCCGCCGCTGCCGCCAAGGGGAGTTTCCAGGAAGTGGCCATATTGGATCCATTCAGCCGCAGCCGCCCGGGCGGAGCGCGTCCCGCAGCCGGCACGTCCCCGTCGCGGCCCCGGCGCTCGCCCTGGCTCGCCCGCCCGGTGCGGAGCTCGCCATGGCGGCCACCGACCTGGAACGCATCTCGGTGAGGGCCCGCCTGGGCCGCGACGCGCGCTGGGGAGGCGCTGGGCGTGGGGAGGGGGCCGCCCTGCAGCTGGCCTGGGGGCGCGAGCCGGGCTGTCAGAGCCGTGCGGCCGGGCCTGGACGCCTGGCTGGCTCCGACACCCGAGGAGGCTCTCGGCCGCGCCAGCCCTTGTCGGGAGGGTGGCGAGGGTCGCCTTCCCCAGGCGCAGGGGAGACAGACCCCCTTTCTCGGGAAGAAGCAAAGACCCGACTGGCTCCGGGCAGGTGCGAGGACAGCTGGGCCCCGGGACTAGAGAGGAGGGGTCAGGATACTCCGCGTCCCCATCCCCCGGGATGTTTCCTTTGCACAGCTGGGGAGATTCCTAGCCGCGCAGGTGCTGTTGGATGGGCACAGCCTGTGAGGATGAAGCCTTGGGGTTCCCAGGGAGCCCTCCCAATGTGCTCAGGGCAGTTGCAGACTTGGGTACTGAGGCCCCTGGGCCTGTTTTTCCTTCCCCTTCCTATCCTCAGTGTCTGGATCCTGGGTGCGACTCCAAGCAGGTCCAGCCTCAGTGGTCGGATCTGCGGCAGCCGTTCCCCAGGAACTGGAGTGATCCCAAATTCAGTCTAGTAGGCGTTTGCTTGGGCCCCTGTCCAGGTCTGCCTTCTGCAGGGCTGACGTCCTTGGTGGTCCCTGCAGAGGGGTCTCTGGGCCTGGGCCGGCCAATAAGCCAACTTCCTAAAGGTTTTTTAAAATTCATTCCTAGGGAAGGAGGCCTTTTGGCGGTTGTGTATGCAAATCCCCTGGTGCCTAAAACTGGATCTGGGTGTGTCTGGGAGGCTGGGCTGTGACAGTGAAGGAAGCTGTGTCCTCTTGCCAGCATGTGAGGCCCTGGTCTGTCGAGAGGGGGAGGGCCAGCCCCGGGCGGTTGGAGGAGGGGGAGAGGGGAATGCTGAATATGAGACTGATAAGCAATTGGTTCTGGGCTAAATAAGGGAGCCAGAACTTATGTAATTAATGCTATAAATACTGCCATCTGAATTTATATATGTAAATTTCCTCTTTCATCTGAAAATACATTTGTTGGTCTACTTTGGAAATATGCATAACTAAGGCAGGAGCTCTTGGTTTTATAATTTCTATAGTAGAGTGTTTTATTCCCAGTGGGGCGGGGGTCTGTGGGTCAGTTAAGTAAGTTTAAATACATGAGAAGTAGATTCAGAGGTCAGCTGAATCAGAGAGTCACCTCACTTCTCTATGCTGTAAATTGGAATTTAGGTACTGGAGGAGGGCAGTGCTTGAATCTTAATGGACCTTCCGATTAGCTGGCAACCAAGAGACCTGCCGGTGCATGCATATCAGTGTGTGTATCTGTGAACTGGGTGCCAGCTGACCAGAAAGTTATGTCTGGTCTCATCTGTGGCCAGAGGTTGCTCCAACAGTTGGTCTTGCAGGGGGGGTGCAGTGTATAGAGTAACAAGAATCACACTGCCTGGGATGAATCCTGGAATGTCACTTATTGGCATGTGACCTTAGACACTTTGTTCAACACATCAGTTTACTCCTCTGTATAACCGAGATAAAAGTATTACCTCCCTCATAGGGTGATAATGAAGATTCGAGATAATCCAGGCCAGGTGCTTAGAGCAGTGTCTGGCACATGGCAAGGAGGTGTCAGCGGTGGGTGTGAAGACTGACCTGTGTAAGAGTCAAGTTTGTTCTGTTTCGTGGTACCCTCCCCAAGGGCCTCCATCACTGCATGTCTGGAGATTGCCTTCAGAGACTTAGCTGAGAGGCCTGGCTGCACTGCCAGTCTGTGGGCTGCAGGGGCCCTTCCCCTCAGTCTTCTGTGTTCATTCTTGGACCATGTTTGTGAGGAGTTTCAAGTATTATCCCCATGGAGGGCTGAGGCACAGAGAGGACACTGACTCAAGTA
>PVKH010028257.1:0-12874 GCA_004027955.1 Chaetophractus vellerosus
TGAGCAGAACCTGCTTCATTGAGCTTACATTCAAGTGAAAAGAAAAACACAAAAAACAAATAAGCAAGTAATTATCTGATGGTAGTAAGAGGTGTGCAGAAAATTAAAATTGGATATGTGGTGAATGGTTGGTTACCTTAGATTGGATGGTCAGAAAAGACTTCTTTGTGGAGTTAAAATTTAAGCTGAGACCTAAATAAAAAGAAGGAGACAGCCATTTTAAGATCAAATGACAATTCCCAGCAGAGAAAACAGCTTTTCTGAAAGAGTTTGAGTTTTACTTAAGAAACAGGTCTGTGTGCCTGGAGTTCATTGGCAAGGAGAGTGGTGTGGTAGGCTTAGAGGTTTTGATAGAGAGCTTTATTTTAATCTAAATGAGATAGGAAGACATTAGCTGGCTTTAGCAAGGAAGTAATACTTTCTAAAGTACTTTTCTAGGAAGTCACTTTGACTAGAATTTGAAGAATGAATTACAAGTAAACAGAGCAGTGAGACAATTTAGTAAGTTATACAGAATTGCAATTTACAGTTGATAGTTCATAATTTTAGATTATATTTCTCAAACTTCAATGTGAACACAAATCACCTGGCAGTCTTGTTCAAATTATTAGATTAGAATATGTTGGCAAGTGAGATTCTGCATTTCTAACAATTTACCAGGTTATGCTGACACTTTGAATAGCAAAATCTTAGATCATGATGATTGTCACAGAGAACACATACCAAACAGCCCTGCTCTCCTTTCACTGCCTAGAAGATCCTGCTAGAATAATCACAATGTTGATACTCTACCTCAGAAAATAGAGTAACAGTGAAATTTTAATTCTGTAAGATTGATTCTAATGGTGGGAAATTCATGAGTGGGCAGATGTATTTTCTGGATCAACCTTAATGAAATAACAAATTTAGTCAATCCTTAATAATGACTGAGCTGATGGTATCCATTATAATTTTATTAGAAGGATCAATAAATGAATGAATGAATGAAATCTCAAATAAAATTTTAGCTAATTTAATAATTTTAACTTTTATCCTAAATTCCATAACTTGAAAGAATTTTATTTCTGACTGTGTTGCCAGATAACAAAAAGAAAAAACATCTGTTTTTATTTCCCTTCATTTAACATGTTCAAATCTCTGAAAGGCTAGCTGATAGACACAAAACCTAGTAAAAAAAAATATAAAAATTGATTGCCAGAGCAAAAATTCTCATGAATGAATGTTTAGGCATTATCAGCATGTGTTATATACATGATGAAATTGAATATTCCTGCTTTAATTCCCAATTCTTCATTTATGAGACTATTGGTATATTAATTTTTATAGCATATTGAAAGCATAAAAATATAATGTTGAATTTACAACCTTTAAAAAATCTGCTTACATATTATTCTTGTCATATATTTTAATTCATTTAATTATTAATTTTGACATAGGAACTATGACAGTGATTAAGTAAACATGTCTAATAGAGAGCAGATTCTCAAAATGTTTTGGTATTACATATAAATACTTACTTGTGCATGCTTTATCGATATCCTTTTTGTTGTTCTTCTTTTCCATTTTTCTTTTGACTCCAAATTATATTACTTTGTGAAAAATTGTGTTCAATGTTGATATCTGTAGCAATTTAAACTCCATGTTTAGAAGTGTACCGGTTTATTATTTAAGTACATAAATATCATCCTCATACTCCACTACTACATTTCACCGCATTTGTTAAGTTGTCAAAACAACGTCATTCATAACAGTAAACATTTTTATATTGCTAATTCTTTTGCATCTTGTTGAATGTGCCTTTTAAGGAGAAAGAAGAGAAAAAGTAAAATGTTAGAATTTACTTGATAACAGGTTTAAGCATTTTTAAAATGTATTAGATAAAATTACTCTGAATGCCTAAAGATTGTTATGACAATATTAAGCAATGGAAATTTATTTTTTTCACAAATGCCAAATCTGCAAGTAACCATTTTAACATTTTTATCCAATGCTCCCTCCCAAGCCATGCTTTTTACTTAGCCTTATGAAAAGGTTTTAAGAACTTCTGATCACCCAATGTTGTTGTTTTTTCCCCTTTGAGTAGGTTCTAAGAAACCTACAACTTTTCACATTAACCAGAACCACTGACTCAGAATAGTGGTCTTGTTTGATTTTATAAATGCTGTTTTTCAGCTATTCATCCACATTCTTAGGCTCACTTATAGTCAGATAGTTCGGTAGCTTATTGTTTATATTATACATTATATATCCTTTATATTAATGTACTCCTATTTTTAATGAATGGGCAAACAGGAGATACTTGTACAAGAATATGTACTGCACTGATCAGACAGGAAGGCTAGACTTTAAAGATCAAAGACGAAAATGGTTTTATGTGCAACTGATTTCCTCAAAAGTTTGCCAGAGCTTGTATTTTACCTATGGATGAGATCTCGGTCACAGCTGAATGTGACGAATGTGACTTTTAATTAAATTTCTTTCCTTGTTAAAATATTTTGAAGGGGCTAGACTGTCTATTTGTGTTCAAAGCTCAATCCAATGTGGACTCCTCTGCCTTTTGGAGTAAGAAGAAATGGTCCTGTGTTAGAGACATTTTTATCTTGTTCAGAATCATTTCAGGGCATTTTCACCCACTTTTGCAAACAATCTGCTTCTCTTGCATGTATTTTTCTAGAGCATATGGCTGCCCTGCTGTGCCCAGAGTGAAATCGCACAATTAATCTTTATAAGTTTTTGGAAGAACAGAACCTTCATATATGGCAGAGCAGCATGGTGTTAGGTTTGGGGTGCATTGTGTAGGATATTTTTCTCTTCACAATTACAACGTTTGTATTCAAAATCATGGACTATTACTTTTTACTGTTGATGCTTGATGTTTCTTTGTTTAAAATATTCTTCCAAAGGCATTTCTTGGTAATACCAAATGGGATTAAAGCGACAGAAATTTCTAGATTGATCTTTATCCAGAGTCGAGAGATGTCAGAATTTTTTGAGTATGCTTACATTAAGGAAGAAAAAAAGTTCATCCACAATTCTGAACTCTTTCATTAAAAAGAAATGCAGCCAGAAATGATTTTACTGAATGACTAGATGATGATTTGAATTGCATATAGCAGTTGGCTTTTGCTATGCCTTTTTCATTCATCTATTTATACACTTAAGATAAAGCATTAAGAGGTCTCAAGGCATGGGATTATATTTACACTTGTTAGCAAATAATTGAGATTTTAATTCAATATTAAACCCAGTTAATGAAGCTGTTTCTCCTCCATACTAATGTAAAATCTGCTTAAAGTTGTATATTGTAATTACTTAAATAATGATATTATTAGCTCTTCATTTAAAAGAATGAATGAGAATAGGATACTCTTATCCTCTCCTGGAAAATTTGTGGTTTTCCAGGATTCACACTTGTGAATTCTTATAGAATACCATGACAATTGGAATGTTGTTATTCTTAGTCAAGTGGTGATATAGACGATAGGATTCATTTAGAGTTAAATGAATGAACATAAATTATAAGATTTATATGACCTTGGGCAATCTACTTAGCCCTAAGCCCTCTCTTTCTGCCTCTGTAGAAAGTGTGTGTGGGGAAGGGGAGACAATTGTGTCTTGCATGGATGCTACATGGTTTAAATAAGATGATGGGCAAAGAGTGCCTAGTGCTTTAGTAACACAACCAATGAATGAACCAATGAAAACTCCCTTCTCTGGAGTCTTTACAAGAAGATATTATACTCTAATGGTATAAAAGTCTCTTAAGGCAAAGACAAATGTGAGAAAATTAAGAAAATGATTAGCTCAGAATATTAAGTTTCTTAAGTACCTCATTTCCTTAGGAATAAAACATAGAGTTTAATGTAATATTGATAGAGAATATTGGAAAAAACTTGTATATTCAGTTCCATTTAGCACTGTCCTTATTCTTTCTCATGTATAAGTTATTCCAAAGAAATGTGTAGCTTTCAGTACATCTCAGGTTTTGATTAGCCCCGTATTTTCTCTTGCTGGTTTTATCCTTAACTCAATAACTGTAAGACTCTTAACTCAATAACTCTCCAACTAAAATAGAGCCAACTCATTTAACTTTCCCTTTACCTACTCTATTCATGTGAATTCTCCAGGCTTCTTAGGAGAGATAATTGCTAGAAAAGAACACAGTTCTGAGATCTGGACATTCAAAATCTTTCTTAAGAAACAACCAAAGGTGGGCTGATGAGCAAAAGCCACCCATAATTCTACTTGGATATTATATTTTGAAGCATAACAGGGGTCACTAGACAAGTGATGTTTTTTAAAGTAATGCCTGAAAACTATATTTAAAATAAAATCTCTAGTGTATTCCATGTGGCAGTTGTATATCCTTCACAGTCCATTAGGAAACAGTGGAACATGGGCTAATTCAAAGAGGATTTAATTCCAAAGGGACTGTTTCTAAATGTGAGGGTATAAAGAAACTACAAGGGAACAGCTGGACTGACTGTCACCATTCCCAGCAGAAAGAAATCAGGGAAGAAAGACATTGGACAGATTCATATATAGCAGACTTGCCTGAAAGGACCAGTGACCTTCATTTAAAGGTCCATCCAACTCCAGTCAAGATAACAGTGAGGGACCCTGAGGAATAACAATCCTGGTATTACTCTTCTCCTCCCTTCCGACTCTAACAGTTCTCTAGAGCAGGGGTTCTTAATCTTTTTTGTTCCATGGACCCCTTTGTCAGTCAGGTGAAAACCACAGACCCCTTACTAAGTCCACTCTACACTGTGTATTATTTAATAAATATATCACACCTGCACCCACAAGAATAATGTTTCTTTGAATTTCGATTCAAGCTTAGGACGCCTTGTTAAAAACCCCTGCTCTACAGGATAAGGGACTGTAGTGCCTCACAAACTTAAAGGCTCATAAGAATCAACTGGGATCTTGTTAAACACTAACTTCTAATTCAAAAGTTCTGGGGTGGTGCTCAAGAGTCTGCCTTTCTAACAAGCTCCCAGGTGATACCAATCCTGCAGACACAATACCACAGTTTTTATAGCAAGTTTGCTGCCTATGCAGATCACCTTCTGGCTTATACAGCAAAGAGGAGAACAGGGAGAATGGATCTGGAAAGGAAAATGGATGGTATATGGCAAAGATGGGTTATGACAAGTGCTTTGCTGTCTTCAACAACCTTAAACTTAGCAGCATAACCCGGCATCCAATGAAACTATTAGAGTCCCTTTGTACTGATTTAAACAGAATTCACACGATACAAAAGCTTCTAGTAAAGAACTTGGGAAGAAGATAACCTGAAATCAGGAATTTGGAGGCCCTGTTATTTATCAAAGTAAAACCATTTTTTTCTCATTTTTAATTTAAAATTATACACTGCACTAATGAAATTTTCAGTGTAAGAATATATTCCACTGCTCTGATTCTGATGAGATTCATTAACTGTGGTCACTGTAACTGAAAAGCAGTTGCTTTTTCCAATGAGAGTGGTCTCATTTTAGAAGACATTTTAGTGTACATAACTGATTTCTGACATTGAAAGTGAAACAAATATATTATATGAAATTACTTTGTTTATTTTAAATAAGAAATTCTGAATGTTATCATTTGGCATGCTACATTTTTAGTGAAATTACTTATGGCTAAATTAATTCCTGAAAAGAGGAGAGAAATTATAAATAAAACCAAACAAAGAGAAAATCATTTGAGTTCCAAAGAATATGATATATCAAAAAAAAATGTCAAAGAAAATGAATGGACCAGATCTTACTATTTAACTGAAGGACCAAAGATAATATAAAAGTTAATTTGAAGCTGTCTGGAAATGAAGATTAGAAACTTAATTAAATTAAAGCCTGAGAAAGTTCTAAAAGTGTTAAAAGTATCTGTGAACCATACCAATGGTAACTCTTCCCATATGGTGACTTTTACCAAGCCAATTATATGAATCCCTAAAGAGAATGTAAAAACCCCACATTTGTCTTATAATCCTGACATTTTATAGCACACCATAACTGTAAGACCCACTACGCCAAGCATTGCGGGTGCATCTGCTGGTATCCACTTATGTGTTATGGATTCCTGAATTTGTTCCATTTCTGGGAGGGAATAAAGCTCATGTACAAATTTTAAAGTCTTTAATTCAATAATCCATTATTTAATTGCATGATTTTCAGCCAGTTATTTAGTCTATCCACTGTTTCCTAAATTAGTAGCAATATCAATTCAATCTATAAAATGACTTGTGAAAATCAACAAACCAATTTTATAAAACATATCTCCTTTTCACATTCACCACTCTACTCTGTTTCCCAAGTAAAAGTGTTTACCTTTATTTCTTAGTCTGAAATGGTTGAAAAATGGTGTCCAAAGATTCGATACCTTGGCTCAACTCTGGGACCATGTAGCTTCAGGTTCTTCTTTTCTAAAATGGAAAATGGTCTATTAAAGTAGCATGTGCTGAATGATTATGTGTGTTCATAAAACTAATGTGATTATATATTTAAGGATGTCTCTACATACTCTCCTAAATTTCCTGTCTTGTTTGAAAGATTTGGGGAGCTTTCTAACTTTGTATTTAAAAAATTAACTAAGAAATCCAGGGAAAGTGTATGATTTATTTTTATACTAACCTTAAATAGTGAAAAACACATTTCTACAAAAAAATTGAAAAGTTTGGAGTATATCACAAATTCACAAATTGAAAAAACTCCTGACACCAACAAGCCCTTAAAAATTATAACTGGTAATAACAATAATAAAAATAACTAACATATACCAAACTCTTACTATGTGCCAGACCCTGTAATTTATTGTAAAATTTAAGCACAATAGTAAAATATATAATTATGAATTTAATTTTAATTGTACTGATCAAACTAGTATGGGAGTATTAACAGGAACTTATGTCCTAAACAATATTGGGGTGTCTGAACCATATAACTCATTTCCAGTAATTTTATAAGATTCAGATTTTAAGTAATTATAAAATTGAATGTGTAGTATTTCTTAATAAATTAGTCCAATTCTCATTATAAAATTTAAAATACTTTAGTTCTTATTTATTACTAATATGTATATCTGCACAAATATATTTTTATGTACTTTTGAATTTACTCAGTTGTTTTTCATCAAATGATAGTCCGTGTTATTTCTCTTTATACACACTTTATCTTCATTTATTTACAACATATTTTGAAATCAAAGACTTTGTACAAAGATTCACAAGCCACTTAATAGTATGCTGCGGAATTTTCTATTTAACTTTTTTTCCTTTATAATCCAGAAATAAGATCTAGTTTCATCATACCTCTAATTATTTTTAAATGGCTCTACAGAAACATTTATAAAGCAAATATTCTTTCCTCACAATTGTATACTATAAATCTAGTGGTAAATCTTATAGGAAAGGTGATAAAGTAGACATGGCAGGAATATTGTCTGCTCTTTCTTCTTCTAAAGAGGATAGGAAAGGAATCACCAGCCAGCAACCTCCATGCTAAATATGTTCTGAAGACTTTTGTTCGGCCAGTACAATATGCAGAAAAAATGTTAGGTTTTAATGTTTTCAGGCATGGCACATGAAGTCACGATATACCTTTAAATAAACAGAATTTATCCTCTTAACAAAGCTAAATACTTTTATAACCCCTAAACACATTTTAACCTCTGGTATACACTTAAGAATTTTGGTTACATTAGTCTTTCCTTCTTCCTTTGGTCCAAATTCTACTCTTAAATAGTCAAGGTTAAATGAATGAACCCCTTAGAACTGAGTAAATAAATGAACTATCTTTGCCTAGGACTCATGGAATAAGAAGAACTCCTAATTCCTAGACCAATGTTTTTTTTATTCGTTCTTAATACCCATGTAAATTAATCTACTGCCAATAGTGAGATGTGCCCTATTCCCTAAATCAAACACGCACATACACACACTCTAGTTTTCCATTTCCAATAAAAATCTCAAGGAAATCATTTTCCTATTAGTATAATTCATTTATTGACTGTAAGAAAAAGATAAGGTTTTCATTAATTAATCAAAATAAAAAAATAAGAATTACATATATTGGTGCCATGATATCAAATATAGAACAAAAGAAGAAAAAGGCATTTTTGTATATTTTTTAAAATTTAAAATGAAACAAAAATAAACCAAAAAAGAAATCAGTAAGAGACAAAGGACTTACTTGCCCAAGGGAAATTCTTCTCTTTCAAAAGGATTTTCATAATCTGATTTAATGACAGAATTTCTTATAGTCACTGATACTTCCAAGATACTTTATTATAAAAATAAATACTACAAGCTTGGAAGATTAAGATAAATACAAAATAGGAATAGTGTATGTATTTTATTTGCAGTATTATGTTAGAATATAATCTAATAAGAATATGAGGGTTTCCTGGATATTCTAATGATATTTAATAAATAATGTCATGGATCTTTACAAGAGCCCCTATAATCTTTTTTCTTATTGAAAGCAACCCGTTACTTACTAATATTAAACATTTCTGACTTTTTTCTTTTTAAGATAAATATTCTGCAAAATGACAGAATTTTCACTTTATATACAAAAGGAACTCAATAGAATCATAAATTATGGATAAGTGATTTATGAAATTATGATGAAGAGCCCAAAGATTTTCAAATAAGATACTGGTTGTTTTATGACTTTATGTTATAGAAATTCAGTGATAGAAGGAAAGCTTAAAGGTCATCTTTTCCAAACACAAAACTGATATTTGAATTTTCTTACATAACTGTGAAAAATGAATAGTTTCCTAACATTAAAGACCAGCGCCAAAAACTGAGTCTACAACTTACAATCTAACTATTTACTTCCTAATTTCACATATTCTCATGTTAAACTGAAAAGTTCTCTAGCATAAAAAATAAAGTCAGATAACACCTGTTCAACAAAAATGCCGATGTATGAAATAAAACTATGCTTTCTAACATATATGTGCATGTATAGTTTATTTTATAATAGGCATTGTAATTTAAATACTTTCAAATATGTGGTTTTAGCTGATTAACATGGAGGGTAAATAAGGTTTAAGTAACATTTAATCAGTATCATCTTCTTTTTGTAAGTTTTTATATGCAATTTAGAATTCAGTTTTGAAGATAATAGAACAATAATTGATCTGGAAGAGATGACAGAAATGATCTACTATAGTGATTTAAAACTGCTTTAAAGAGGATTACAGAAACCAAGTGGTTTTCCCAGTGCCCAGGGTTTATAACTATTCAAAGGTCAATTTGATTGTTGGCCTGATATTTTTTTCTGCCAAACATGTTCTCTATTGTAAAATATTCTCATTAAGCTAAAAAGGAGAAAAGCTCATTATTCAAATAAAAATGTAATAAAAATAAAAATTCTTTAGGATGTGTAAAGCAAATGGAGACAAAGGATATAGATCTGTGAGCATATGCCCACAGTTCTTGAATTTAATGCTTTCTATAATTATTCGACATTCGTAGTTATCATATATTTTAAAAATGGTCACCCTTTACATATGAAAACTCTTTATCCCAACATTTTATCACTCTGTCCCTTCCTAATTTGTAATTAAGCAGGGAGATTTTTCCAACAAAATGCCATTTGTTAAATGACCCAGAATTCACATTTCATTTATTCATTGACTCATACATTCATTCCAGTATTATCACATGAATGATATATTTTCCCTGCCTTTGAGAAGTTCACTGTGCAAGGAACTGTAACAAGTAATACCCTGTCTTTTAATAGTATTTTAGCTTGTAATTAAAAAACACAATATATTTTAAGGTTGACTCTATAATAAAATAATTTTTACATTCTTATTACTGAAATACCCCGTTAACAAAGGTCAGGTTAGAGTTTTAAGTTAAATATGTCACAATAAAGCACTCAGTGCTTGATGGCTTGTTAGGTTTTAATGGATATGCCTGTAACACAAAGTAAAATTTATATGTTCATGGCATATATTTGGATTTTGGCATTTCATTGATATAAGATTTATAGCAAGGTCTTGCCACTGGTATTTGTAATATTTTTCCTTTCAACTTACATATGAAGAGGTACCTAATATGTATTCTTTCTGTTTAAATTATTAAAAAGATATGATATTTATTTATTATTTAACATATTTTAAAGTTTTTGTGAATTTTAATTTTATAACAATTTCAATCTACTCCTTTCAATCACTTAAAATGTTTTTTCTTGCGACCTTCCATCTTCTGGGTCTGTATTACAATTACTGTGATTTTTAACTTCAAAAATATTGATTTTTTTCAATTTAAACTAACATAAAGTTACTTAAAAAGAAAAATAAATTAGTGCTACATCTGTTTAAAATCAATAAGCTAGCATTAATTACACAATCATTTAAACTCCTTTTTCCACGCTAACACTTTCTTAGCTAGAGGCATTTACTCGTTATCTTAAACCTTTGTCCCCTGACCTCACCCATACAAATAGTCATGTTTAGATGCAAGGATGCACATAAACTTGCCACACACAACATACATACACACACATGCTTGCACACACCCAAACACACAGCTCCTGTAATTTTGAGCATCATTTATTCTCAGTTACATTATTTATAGCATTGATCTTGACTGATTGAATTGTCTTCTTTGCTCTGCAGTTTTCTCCTTTAGGTTTACACTTTTATCACTTATTTTTCTTTATTATTTTAGAATTTCAGATTTGTGTTAAAACTACCATGAATTCTTCAGGCTCATTTGTAATACTTAGAAAGTCAAATCATATAATGTGGAGAAATGTAGAATATAATTCCTACTTATAATTCATGTTTGGATTGGGATTCTAGAATTATGCCACAAAGTAAAAATGCAAAGTTTGTTAAAATGAATTTTGAGACAGCAGGAAAATTTACAAGTAGCATAGACTAAATTTGGAACAGTTGAGCATTTCAGTAGAATTAAACTTTAAATTACTCTGGGGAAGTGGAGGAAGAGAATTACATCAAAAATCCTCACTTGAGTGGTCTGTAGTCATTTTCTTGCTCTAATTAAAGGGTCACAGATAAAGAATCTCATTCATTTAGTCCTAGTTTCTTATTTTAAGAGAATAAACTGTGCTTTTAAAACGTAGTCTTGTGTCCAAAATAACACAACTATTAATTGTTAAGAATTGGTTTTCTCAATTCCCACTCCAATGAATGTTTTCTTATTTTTTTCATATAGTTATATACAGTTCATAATTATGTATTTCACTAAACCTTCAGATTATGTCTCTTTTTTGGAGTTACAAACAACAACAACAAAAAAAGCACCTTAAAATGTTTCATATATAATAAAACATAATTTGAACTAATTGGGCAGAAAGGCAATTAAAAATTAATTGAACTATCTAACCAAAAAAATCAGTTTTACTTTTATCAGACACAAAGCATGAACAATACTTCATTGAAAAACAACTTGCAATGGTCATTCTTAACTATAAAGCTAATAAAAAAAGAAGTATGTAAAAAAATAAATTATAATACAGTTGCAGGATTTATGTATCTCCCTTGAATTCTTGTTTATACTTTCATTTTTGGAAAATAACTGAAATTTAAATAACTCATTACATCACATTACCTAACACTTTAAAATGATTTTTTTAGTGCATTCCCAAATAAAATAGATTTTCTTCATTTCATTTGGTGTCAATTAAAGATTTAAATGATCTTCTGGATTTTAAAAAATCCATAACAATTGTAGTTAATCAAATAATTTACACTTAAAAGGAAACATTTCTTTTTTCCTTCAACCAGATTAATTGAAGAAACTATTTCTAAAATGTTTCAAGTTTAGAAAAGATAAAATCCTAATCTACTGTATTGAATTTGTGTTTATTTATTTTTTCGTAGACTATACAGTTATATCTATTTTAATATAAAGCAAAATGGAGTATGCTAACTTCATGATATTGATTCTCAATATCATAAGAGCAAAAGTAGAACCAGGTTATTTTAGATAGACGCCAAATAGATGAAATATACTTTCATGCATTTTGTACAAAATGCACTGACATTAATCATAGTTTCAAAAAATGATAATGAAAGGAAATGATATATAGAAGATGTACTGAAATGTATTTTAAGTTTATTCAATTACACTATTTTCTTAAATGTTTCCCACTATTTCAATTGGCTAAATTCCTTTTCAAAAAGTATTTCTTTTTAAAGCCAAGTTCATTAAATTCTTCTGTTTTAATATCTCAGCATTTTTCTTTTCCAAGCTTAATGAATTCCATTAAAATTTGATGAATTCAAGTGGTTTATGACAAATAGTTATTATTTTGCTTTAATATAAAAATGTGCATAGTATGAAAATACTTAGTATTTTACTACTAAGTGATTTTATTACTTTTTTTTTCTTTTTTAATTTTCCACTGGGTACCCAATATCATCAGGCTTAAGAAAGTTTTTTTTAACTTGCATAATTCCATGCTAACAAAATTTGTTAACTTGAATTTCATTTTAAAATTGTATTTCCTGATACATGTTTTTGTTTGTTTTCTTAACTAGTGAAAAAGGCCATAGATTTTAAATCTAGAGGATTTAAATTGTTTCCAGGGAAAGACAACAGCAACAAGTTTTCTCTCTGTGAGTGTACTCCTTTTTGTTACTTTCTCTAGTGCAAGAGTGAAGTTTGTGGTGTCTGTGTTGTTTGTGTGTGTTTTATCAAAATGTTTGTATATTGACCAAATTAACTGCATTAATATCTATGTAACATGCATGATGATTATTCACTATTCTATTATATTTAACTGTGTAATGAGTTTAATGGATTAATGTGGTAAACTCCCCAACTTGGATTTTTCTGTTAATTTTTTTTCCATCTTTCAAAATGTAAAAAACTCTTTTGAACTTGTGA
>PVKH010028258.1:0-12876 GCA_004027955.1 Chaetophractus vellerosus
TGATTCTCAAGAAGTGTATTTACTCACTCAATCTTCCATTTCCTCATCAATAAAGTGAGAGGATAGGGTGCTCTGGAAGGTCCCTTCCAACTCTATACGTTTACAGTTCTGATATCCTAAAGCCACTTTGCAAAATTATGAAGCAACTTCTAAATCATCAAGTAAAGGTTATTTTGTTGGTTAGAATACAAGTTTGACTAACAAAATGGACCTGCTTACTCTCTCACATAACAATTTAGGCATAAATAATCCAGGCTGATATGTGGCTTCAAGGGATCAGGGACCCTAGCTCTGACTAGCTGGCTACTCCATTTCTCTTCCCATCCCTGGAGTTTTTCCCTCACCCTCATAGCCCACAATGGCACACCACCACATCCAAACACCAGCCACTGAGAGAGGATGGAAAGGAGGGAGGTTGCAGCTGTTCCTTTGAAAGATGCTATCTGGATGTGACACACGTCGTTTTCATTCATATGCACACATCTAGCTACAAGGGAGGACAGGAAATTTAGTTTGTTATCTTCCATAAATAAGGAGTTCTGTTTTATCACAAAAGAAGGGGAGAATTAGCAGTCTGCCATGGTTAGGGGACAACTAGAAGCCAGTCACAATTTTAGTATTTGAATCTTTGGAATACAATTACACTTTTAAAAACAAAATATCTGACTGATCAGAATGCTTTGTACCCAACTATTCACTATCAATTTAGAGATACATCTTTACTACCTATGCAAAAGGAACCCAGAAATTATACAGTTAGGAAGTGGTCTTAAGAAAATCTTTTCTTTTCCATTTCTACTTCTGTTGCCTTGCTTTGCTTTACCCAGTGTTAAGAGCAAGCATCTAGAGACAACTGATGTTACTTGACTTTTCCTTCTCTAGAATGGGAAGACAAGTAGGGTTGGTTTTCAGTTGTTTGGTTCTTTGTATTCCCTGTGGATTCAGAGGTAATGTGCACGAGGCTGGTTCTCAGACAACAGAGCAGAAAAGAGAGACCAGCTTCATGCTTGTAACCTGCTAGGATATGTCCTTTTAAAGTACTAGGAGAGCATTATGGTGAGAAAACATAATTCAGCCAACCCTTCTGCTCATGGGTACCCAAGGAAGCTACATACCAAAGGATTGTGACAAATGTGAAATAAGGTACCACTTTATTAATACTTGCAAGTGGCTCTGGGAAAATTAGATTGGAGAGGCATTAGGCTTAAGAGTCAAGCAGATCTTTCTTAACACCCTCTAGGACCATAGCTTTCTGTTGGTCAGGCCCCCAGCCCAACAAAATGAGTCCACTGCAACATCCTTAAAGGGAAGGGATGAGCGTAGAAATGTGTCTTTGTTCTTTCTGGAGGGCTAGCCTCTGAGTCTGTTTACACACACAGTTGCAATGCAGCAGAAAATAGAAGGGCAAGTCCATCTACTATGACCCATCACTCTGGTAGACATGAGGAATAGAGCCGTAAACAAGATTACTCAGTCCTGTGTTAATGGTGGGAGGCAGACAGTAAACAACAAATAAATGCATAAGCCGGCTAACTTCAGGTCATGGTAAGGTGGCAGCAAGGAAATGAATCTTATGGAGAATGACAGGGTGATGGTGGGGAGGCCACTTTAGAAGAGGTGTGGGTGAGGTTGGCCTTTCTTAGGAGGTGACGTTTGAACTGAAGCCTGAAAGATAAGCAGCCAACCACGTACAACATGAGAAAGTTCAGACAGAAGAAAAGCCAAGGACAAAGTTCAAATAATGATAAAATTTGGGATTAATTGATCCCTTTATCATAAAATTCTCTAATGAGTATGAGTTTGTTGAAAGGACTATATTTAATTGCCCAGTAACTTGCTTATTTAAAATATCATTGAGTTTATTTTGGGGGAAAAGTATTCCCTTCTGGGGACTTTACTTTTATATTTTTGTTAGCAAATTCTGTAAACTTTATTTAAACTTTATTTGGCTTCTTGTACAGTTTTGGATTGAGCACAAGAAAAAAATTATTTGATTACTTTGAAGTGGAAAAAAACGAAAAAAAAATCACTGACTAATCAAAGAACATTAATGCCTATATCATTTTCATCTCCATATTTTTGTATAAATAATCAAATTGAGTCAGAATCTAGGACAGTAAAGTGAGCCAATTATTTTAAAAATATTTCATGAAGGAATCCTAATGTGATGAAAATTTGTTTATTTCCTTCCAAGTGTTTAATAGTTTCAATATATAAATTTCAGAAGAAAATTTGAACCAATTTTCCCAACAATTAATTTCAAGATTTCTTTCTCATGGAAAAGCGTTTTGATTCGCTATGTTAGTGACTGTACCTTGAAATGAGCTATTGTTGCTAGAATTCATCCTGACACCTTGGAAGAACCGTGACTGTAGTTGCTTACGCTGGTCTTCCTTTAGTGAAAACAAAGGGTACGATTTACAGTGGTGCTGAACATAATAAAGTGTGTTTCCATTTGATCACTAAACCATCTTTCATGGAGTATATCCCAAACTATGCCTGCTGCTGTTTTCTTTTTTGTTTTTCGTTGTTACGTTTTAGTACAAGACCACATCATCATGACTTTTTGTGCTTTGCTAATGAGGAGAGCCTAGCGTGATGGCTTAAGAGCAAGGGCTCTGGTGTTAAAAAGACATGAACAGGTTCAAATCTCAACTGTGCCAAATACTAGTGATCTGAGTATTTTCTGTGAAAAATATCAAAAGAGACTTCTTCTGATCAACCTTTTTTAGACACTAGAGTCAATTTGACTATTTCTCAAGTATTGTAAAGGATTTGAAACATCATGAAAAAAACCCCAAACGCAAATTGCTAGTGAATTAATTTGAAAAGAAACTTCCACTGGACAAATGATTTAACCTCTGTAATTCTCCGTTTCTTTATCTGTAAAATACATGTAATAATTGGACATATTTCATTGGGACATTGTGAGGACTAAAATAATGCTAGTAAAACGCATAGCAAGGTGTCTTGCATTAAGTCACCATGCAATAAATGCTAATTAATATTATCATTTACTGGCGCCAGAGTCTCTTAGCATGAACTCTTTGAAATACTTCAAGTTCTGAAATAAAATTGATCAGACATAACTATGTGTGGATGCCATAGTTAGTATGCCTTAGTCACTATCCCAACAACTGAATTGCACTGTGTGAATGGCAGAATTTCTCGATCCTGGGAAAACCTATATAAAATCCCTCTAAAAGAAACCAAGTTATTGGCTGCACAAAGCAGCCTCATCGGATTTCTCATTTGCCCTCCATCCCCCAGGGTGATTGTATTTTCATTTAAGGCAAAATCAAGAACTCATTGGGCTGAAAATCAATGATATTTACTTTTCCTGACTTAACTATCTAAGTAATCCTGTTTCATCAACACACAAATTGCCTCCCATACCAAGCTACCATATGGATCTGAGAAATAAATGCAGAAAGGCATTTTGAATTTTCTGAAAGAAAAGGAGTACAAGTGATACTTGTTTTAATGCTCCTAAACTCATATTTTTCAAGCCTGCTTTATATCCTATATCACAGTGAAGTGTTTTTGTTTCATTTTGTTTTCTGTTTTTTTGTTTGCTTGTTTTATTTTTAAAAATCAACATTATAAAATTCTTATTGCAGTTTTCAGGCTAATTTAGAAAAAGAAATTCTTTAACAGGAGAAAGTGGTCTTATTTGCAATTCAGGATCTAGGCAACAGAAAAGGGTCTTGTAATCATTACCAGTAATGTCTTTCCAAGAATATACAAGGAATGTAGAGGTAATAAAGTTGGCTTAGTTAAACCAAGAGAAAACCATCTTCTTCCGGAGTATTGTAACCAAGAAAAGTTAGCCTTAGGTTAAAAAAAAAAAAAAAAAAAAGGCGTTCAAGGATTTCATCAGTGCATCAGTGCCCTGAGTTTCAGAAAGAGCTGTTATTGCATTATTCTTCAGGCTTGCTGAATACTCAGTGTTCTACTTTCATTTGGCAACATTCATCTCCTAGGATATGCGGCCATTTCCAGTTTTCCTACCTCTTCTTCAGTGACAGAAGCAATAGGGTCCTTCAGAATGTCGGGCCAAGAAAAGTGGCCACAGATTTCTAGTCCAAAAGAAATGAGAAGTTATTGAATTGATTCCAGCAATGAAGGACTTTGAGAATCTCTTTTGTTATTTTAATGTCTATGCATTGCATATTTTTATCCAACTGGGTAGGTCAAATAAATTTTAGAATTCCCTCTCTCAAACTTGAGTAATGTTTGTCTACCACTGTATTTATTATTTTACATTAAAATGATTAGAAAAGTGAAAGGAAAATTTTTCTAGCTAGAATTTTCCTAAAAAATTGAGTCATCTCAGACAGTCTAACATTTAGTAAAGGCATTTGTACTAAATAACCGCAGATGCATCCAACAGCTTATGGCAACAAACGTTTGACTTGTAAAGGTTTTATTTTCCTGTCCAATGGGATTGAACAGTCAGGAAAACAAGTTGAAAAGCGAAGAGAATGTGCCTCAAAGACTTGACTATGCTTTCTACGTACTTATTCCCTGAACAGTGGATTATAAATGTGTATTTAGGAAAAGGTAGATTCACAATGCATATTAAAAGCCCTAGAACTTCTGCAGCATTGAAATCTCAGTATTCTATTTATCAAACTTATTCCAAAATAAAACAATTTTTGTGGAAAACCTTTTTAATATATAGAATTCGCTGGGTATCACAATTTGGGATCACATCTATTCTTTTCCTATGAGAAACATTATTTCTTCTTATTGATTTTTTCCCCCTAGTTTAATGGCAACAAATCATTACATGGGAATTTCCATGGCTGAAGTATGGTCAGGCTCCTCATTAAGGTTTCCACACTGCAAATTTTTCATATAACACAATTCATATTTACTCATGCAAATGAGTAAAACATAGGTAGCTCCCCTTAATTCTAGAATGTTTCACATACACCCAGCCCACATTAATACTTCCTGAAAATGCTATTTATTCCAAGTAGGAGGTGAATTTGGAGATAATTCATTGCTCCTTTATTGTTTTAATTAAGAACATTTTATTTCAAAGACTGTCTTATAAATAAACTCTGGAGAAGTAGGTGTCATGCTAGCTAACATTTTATCCTATTCAAAGCTGTAGAAATTTTCATTTTTCTCTTGGAGCCAGCTAGGCTGAAACACTAAATCTGTAAGCTAGTTTCAATGTTCAGACAGTTTGGCACTCCAAGACTACTGTCTTCAATAAGAATGGGAGTGAAGGCTGTTGAGGTATAGAAGACTTCTGTTGTGTGGCCTTGCAGATGTAAGCTTAATTACCAAGACCAGTGCAAATATTGCATTGAAATAAAATGAACTATGTGGAGAAATGTCAGAGGCACACAGGAAAAAATTCTCCATACTCACACCCAACTTTTGACCTTTAAAGAGATTAATGGCAAGAAGTGATTTGCAAATATCATCAGTAAGATGTTAATGACACTTCAAGCCAAAGCCAGGACTCCTGAACATTTCTTTTTGTGTTATACCAAAATCTGATTAAAACCAAGGGGTGATGGAGTTGGGGGCAGGGACGTGTAGGTGGGCAATGCATTCCTTAAGCACTCTTGGTTTAAATAAAATTGGTTTAAATCATAACTTTCACTGATTTAATATTAGAATGACCAAATCAAGTTATGTTTTGACTGAAATTGGCTAAGTTTCACACATTCTCAATGGGTAAATTGAAATCTTATATTGCTTAGGGCTGTTTTTAGTGACTTTTAGCAATGGAAACTGCCAAACAGTTGTATATTGATCTTTTTTAAATCTAGACTGTTCCTAAAGGATGTAAATGATGCAATGGTGGTATGTAGGAGATTAGAAATAGCCTGTGTAAGTGGGAACCTTTGTCCTGATATAATCTCAAGGATTAGCATCAAAACAAAAGGAGGAATTATTTGGTGGGGACTTTCATTTCTAAGTGAGTGATCCACTCCTATATAAATTTTAATGCTAGAACAAGATGCTCAACAGCTTCAAGAGAATTTCTAGTTGTCCAGAAGACTCTAATATTACCCTCAAAAAGCAGCTAGGTAGTATCAGTGAGGCAAGTTGGCGATGTTTGAGGAAATGAGATTGCTATGGCAAATGAAAAAATGCACGTACCACATAAAGACATTCAGATACAAGTCTGTCAGAAAAGAAAATGCCACTGAGCATGCCTGTAATTACATTTAGCCATCAGGCCACCAATTCAGGTCCTGTGAATCGTACAGGGATTTCAACTATGTATTGCTTTGTGACCATTCATGAATGTTTCATTTGAAAACATAGAAAGCCAAAGATGGAATACTGGTGTTAAAACAGGACACAGAGCATAGTTTATATGGTGAAAGGACTGGAAAGCCTATGGTTTTAGATTTTGAATTCAATAGGCTGGTGCAGATTTCATTTTGTTTTTCCTAAACTCTTTCTATGTATTTATAGTAAGACAAATGAAATTAACCTTGTTTTATAACTGGGTAGCCTATATCTCTGTCCATTTCCGAGAATGCTTTAAGCAGAAATTGGCACCTTTGTGGTGACAGGCCAGCCGTGTGGTAAATATGTTAGGCTTTGCCGGCCGTGTGATCGTCACCAGGCAGCTCTGCTGCAGTGAAGTGACAGCAGCCACAGAGAAAGCGTCAACAATTGGGTGTGGCTCTTTTACAATAAAACTCCACTTAGGAATACCGAAAACTGAATTTCATATAAATTTTATTTGTCGTGGAATACTATTATTCTTTTGACCTTTTCCAACCATTTAAAATGTAAAAGCCATTCTTAGCCATACCACATTTCATGTGTAGGCTGGAATGGCCGACAGGCCATAGTGTGCTGATCCTGGCTCCAAAGTATCCTGCAGGCATTTGTTTACATGCTCTAGATATTCATCCATAACCCTCTGGCCTTAAACCCCGAGTCTTGGCAAGGAGACTGGAATCTGTTCTTTGTAGATGCTTGAAAAATTAACTCTTCGCTGATTTCTAATACCTGATTGGTGGAAGTACTTGGACCAATAAATCTGGTGTTTTTGAGAATAAAATATGTGGTTATAATAATATATATTGTTTGATAGTCATACTGACTGCGTTCAATTAAATAGTTACAACCTGTGATGCATTTCAAATATCACTAGGTAACTTGTTTCCTGCTAGGGTCTTTTATTTAACTGAGGGATATCCAACAGTTGATCGCCTCTTGCAGCCACACTGTTCTTTTGCTTTGTGATTGGCTCTTAAAAAAACAAAAAACAGAAAAAGCCAGTCTGTGTATTTCTGACTTCTGAGCAAATTCATGAGTTCTGGTTCCAGGCAGCAGGAAAAAGACGCTGTTGGTGCCCATGGCTTGGTCTTGGCTCCCATAATGCTAAGATGTCAGTAAAATCCAGACTCCCGGGGGCACAATGTTTCATAAAAGGGAAGTGCTGACAACGCAAACAACTGCCATCAAATGAGCTTCCAGGCTCCTTCTCTAGAGCAGTTCTGATTATATTCTTAAAGAACTCGCCAAGCTCCTTTATAACTGGCATCAGTGGCATTATTGGCAATCATTTGTTGCCAACCTTTTGAGATGATAAAGGACTGGTGAGTCAGTTAAGTAATTTGTCATCAGTGGATTATTATAATTGTTATGTTCTAGAGCAGGGGTTCTTAACCTTTTTTATTTCATGAACCCCTTTGCCAGTCTGGTGAAAACCACAGACCCCTTACTAAGTCTACACTATACTGTGTATTATTTAATAAATATATCACATCTGCACCAACACATCCCCACAAGAATAATTTTTTTTTAATTTAAATTCAAGCTCACTGACCCCTGGTTAAGAGTGCCTGTTCTAGAGCCTAGGCTACCTTTAACCTTAGCTAGTACCATAGTATCAGAGAGTTAAAGTTTAAATCAGTGGCTCCCAGACACTTGTCTATGGACACCTGCCAACCTATGACAAAGTTTTCCTTAGTCTGTAGTGAAAAGAGAAAAATAAGAACAAGGTAGTAAATGTTTTCATATATCTAAAACTACTAAAATTTTTAATGCTGAGATTATGCCCTTTCTTGGTATATTCTGGTCGTTAGTATTTAAGGATTGTGAAATAGATTTATTTTCCTAATGAGAATTTAGGCAAGTGACTTGCCTCTCTAATCCCCAGTTTTCTCACCTACAAAAGGGAGATAACAACAGTCTCTGCCTCATAAGGATTTTGTGAGAGTAAAAGGAGATTATCCATATACAATGCTGAACATAGTGCCTGGCATATAGAAATTGTTCAATAAGTGTTAGCTATTATTATCATCATTATAATAATCGGCATAGTTTTTAATTGCCCTTGCATGGCAAATAAAAATAGCCATCCTATTTTGGCTTCCCTTCTTTCCCCTAGTTTTGTTTTATTTTGTTTAGTGGTTGTGGGAAAAAAACTACTAACCTGTGAAATCCAAATGCCTGGGAGTCACTCATTAAAAAATAAATGTGTATCACGCACCACTTTTTTTTCCTGGGAATATAATGGTGAGTAAAACAGATAGTTTTGGAGATTGTATCATAGAGGAGAAAATGGACTAATATAGACAAATAAATAATTGTACTTTTCAATAATTGCTGTGAAGAGAAAAAAGTAAATACCAGAGATGGAAACAAATCAGAGGTGATTTATTTTAATTAGGACAGTCACAGTTATTTGTGCACCTGGGTTAACTGGAGCTAGATACCTGTCCACTGATTCAAGAGTTATTTTAAATTTGGAATAACTAAGAGTTATTGATGCTTTGGATGGGAGGTAAGAGGAGAAGAATAAAATCAACTAGGTTTTTGTCTTGAATAGTCAAGAGCATAACTGTGACATTTTACTGAAGATAGAGAGGAATGGGTTGAGCAGCTTTTGACATGCTTGGGCATAGTCAGGTGTTATGTTTGGGATGTGTTAAGTCTAAAATGATGGTGAGACATCTAAATGGTGATTTCAAGCAGGAGGCTGAGATTGAGAGGCCAGAGATGAGTGAAGAAGTCTGCCTGGCTCAATAAAGACATGGGTTTGTTATTCTGTGAGGATTGGTGAGTCCATCTTGATAGCGTGGAGGAAAAAAGAGGAGAGAAATCCTACTATTCAAAAGTGACGTGGAGGAAAGCAGTCTAGCTAAGGAAATTGAAAAAGAATAGCCAGTGAAAAAGGAAACACTGTCCTGAAATCTAAGAGTGAAGAGTGTTCCAAGAAGGAAGGAGTAGTCACTTGTGTTAAATACTCCCATATGGTCAAGTAGGGTGTGAATTATCTATTGGATTTGACGATATGGAGGATGTAGGTGATATTGTATAGGCACAAGCCAGACTATAGCGAGTTAGGAATGAATGGAAGGTGAGAAAGTAGAGACAAGTGTAGACAAGGTTTGCAGAAAGCTTGGTCTGAAAGGAGGCAGTAACTGAAGCTGAATATGTTGAAGGAGGGATTTTTTTTTTAAGAGAAGATACCAGAGCATGTCTATGCTGATGGGAATTACCTAATGTAAAAGAAAGAAACTATTAAATCATGGGATCAGGAACCAGGGCCGGCTTCATGAGTGTGTGATCAGTGCAGTCACACAGGGCCTTGCACTCAGAGGACCCTGCACTTGGACTTCAATGTTCTGCAGTGGCTGTCTTGAAATTCTTACTACTTTTATCTTGAATTTGTGCTATGTAAGCCCCTATGGGCAATGGACCATGCGTGGGGTAGAAGGAAACCTGCTAGGAGTATCCCCATGCCCAGTGCTTCCTCTTGGCTTGGGGGGATTTTCTCTTCCTCCTTCCAGCCTTCCTGAGTCTGCCCTTGTGTTTGTCTTTTCTGGCCAACTAGAGGTACCCACTGGGGCAGGGGTTCTTAACCTTTTTTGTTCCACGGACTCCTTACTAGTCCACAGTATACTGTATATTATTTAATATATCACACCCGCACCAACATGTTCCCACAAGAATAATGTTTTTTTGAATTTTAATTCAAGCTCACAGACCCCTTGTTAAGAATCCCTGCCCTGAAATCCGAATTGTGTTAGTTCTGTGAGTCTACATGAATTAAATTCTCTGATATTTGCATTTAACACTGGCAATGCACAATATAAAGATGGACAGCAGAAATCATGCTAATAATAAAAAATTTCCTGATGTTAGGACATAAATAGCAAATTAAAAATTTTACAATCATAGGGGGAGAGAGAGAGACCCGACCCCACAGAAGAAAGGAAAAAGCTTAATATGTACCCTTAATGACATTTTTCCTGCTTTTTGAACAAGGGAGTCCACATCTTCATTTTACACTGGGCCCTACAAATTATGCAGCTGGCCCTGCCAAGAACATTAAGTGGTTGATTCTGAAATCCATTTAGGTGGCAATAGAAAAAGGAGCTGTGGGCGTTGTAACAGATATGGGTTGAAATCCCAAGCGGAGCCTATCACTTAATTCTTGCATTGAGTATGTTATTTAACTTTTTGAGCCTCATTTATTTCTCCCTTAAAATAAGGATATTGATTCCCAACTCCCATAGGGAAAGATATGTTTTAAAGAGATATCACTTGCACAAACACACAAAGATACTACCTGGAAAATGGTAAGGACAGCATAGAAGATATGTGTCATGTTTGGGTTTTGTCATTTGTTTGGTGGGGTTTTTTTTTATTTTTTATTTTTTTATGGCTAGCCAGCATTTGTAAAAACCTTTCCTGTGATTGGAAATTTTGGGTCACCTCATGAGTCTGAGCCTCCTTAAGAAAGAAGCCTTAAATACTCTTTCTCAACTCTTCTGGTTGTCTTAATACTGTGTGCTGGTCACATACACTCGCACTACAGTTCACTGCAGAAACAGCATTCGTGTTAGGGGTGGTGCTGGAGACAGTCACGATGTCCTTTATCGTCACATCAGTCTGCAGTTTCATCGTGGCAGGACAGAGGTATAGGAAGGTTAAACCATTGACCTGAAACCGGAGAGCCATGTGGCTAGATCTTGATTTGATATAAAATGAATTTCCCTTATTTTCAGTTTAATTGTTCTCCCAAGATGGCCAAAAAGAATGAACTTTTAAAATAAAATAAACATAGGACTTGCCCTTCAGCAAGAATTCATGGGACACCCACTATATGCTTGGCAGAGCTAAGAGTATTTTCATTTCACAGGGACATCCAATTTCATATGTGCTACAGCTCACATGTCTATCCCATAGACAGCTTTATTACTGACATTTTTGGGATTTGATGCAAAACACCTTTTCTTCCCTTTAGTTAATACTCTAGGTCTTAACCACTGTTGAACTTGATTCCAAGGGTATCAGTTTCAATTCATTTCCTTGTCATCATCATCTTCCTCATTCTCCACATCATTATCATCTTTACTCTCTCCTCAGCATTTTTTGGGAATTACAAGGCCATCCTAATTTGTATGATACTTTGTGGAATAATCTTGATTAACTTTTATAAAATATTGACATCATTACCATTTTGATAACTTTTTCATTTTCAGTCTAGGATATAACACAGGAAAAAACATTCTAAATTAACACTTGATTGAAGCATTAAAAAGAATTTTGTAAGTCTTTAATGTTCTGAATAACTAGAATTGGCCTCTTTGCTTTCCTCAGTAAGTTTCCACTTAAGTCTGGCCCCTACAGTTAACATTTTGTGGGGGTATCAAATATAATTGTAGAGGAAGATAATTGCAGTTAATTGTAGGAAATGTATAATTAAATGTACATTTGAAAACAAGTTTTATAATTATGAAAGGAGTACATGCAAGTTGTACAAAACCTGACAACTAAAATCAAGAAGATAAAATTACCCATTATACCTCTACCCAGAAAAAATCACTACAAATATTCTGAGATGTTTCATTTTGCAAACCCCATCTCCACTCTGTCATTCCTTATACCTCTTAAGGTTTCATTTTTCTCCATATTTCTTATTTTAATTAATTTATTTGCTTTGTTAATTGCATTTTCCCCCTCACAAGAAAATAAGCTACATGACCTTGTTGAATAAATGAATGCACTAATAGTCTTTTTTAATCTATGTATCTGTATAAAAACATTTTATATATTTGGAATAATATCTACATCCTTCTGTATCCTTGTTTTCACTCAGGTCATGAGTAATTTATTCCAATACCTTAGCATTTGTTGATTCTTTGAAACTATAATTTAATGGCTATATAACTCTACAACACGGGCATACTATAATTTATTCAAATGTATGTACAGTGTCAAACATACTTAAATGCTAAAGTACCATTGAGTTCTCTTAGATTGCAGCTGCTCTTTTTTGGATGTTGGCAGTCATTTTGGTATGGATGAGAGGGTGTGAGGGTGATTCAGAAGCCCCTCCTCCTCGAGTGGAGACTCCCCAAAGGCCTGGCACTGCTCTGGGAGCTCATGGTGGAGAAGGCAGTGACCCAGCAGTCCCACAGGAGGACGGTGCTTCGGTAGAGGACTGCATCTCTCTGCAGGCTCCCCCACCCCTCCATGTGGTCCCAGGATTCTTTCCTAAGCAGCTGCCTTTGTGCTGTACATTCCTGGGATGAAGTATCCACTCCTTGGTTTCCAGTGATGGTGCAAGGCTTTCTTTCCTGAGCCCTAGACCTTTATATCTAATTAGCTCACCCTGACTATCCCACACAGTTCTCAAACCCAGTCTGTCCTATACAGAACTCATATTCATCTCCAACTCAGATCTGCTTCTCCTGTGTTATAAGTTAATAATAGCCCTATACTTTTTTGACCAAGGTACCTCTGAGTCATCAGTCTTGACTCTCTTCCTCACATTTCTTGTAGTTGTAAATCTCATCTATTCATTTCATCCCTACTACCTTTGTCTTTCCAGCCTTTTTTTTTTAAATAACATTCACTTTTTTAAAAAATCAC
>PVKH010028259.1:0-12876 GCA_004027955.1 Chaetophractus vellerosus
GCTCCCATCTACCATATAGGAGGCCCAGGGTTCGATTCCTGGGGCCTCCTGATGAAGAAAGCTGGCCTGCGTGGCAAGCTGGCCCACACAGAGAACTGGCCTGCATGGAGTGCTGGCCCTCACAGAATTGCTGGCCTGAGGGGAGAGCTGGCACAGCAAGATAACACAACAAAAAGAGACACAGAGGAGAGACAATAAGAGACACAGCAGGCCAGGGAGCTGAGATGGCACAAGAGATTGAGCGGCTCTCTCCCACTCCAGAAGGTCCCAGGATCAGTTCCTGGTGCGACCAAAAGAGAAGACAAGCAGACACAGAAGAACACACAGTGAATGGACACAGAGAGCAGACAGTGAGCACAAAACAATGGGGAGGGGATAAATAAATAAATAAATATTTTTAAAAAAATGAATCCATGCCACTTTTCTCAGATTAATTAAGAAACACCAACGAAGTTTTTTCAGATCCAAATGGTATCTGAAAGGAAAAAAATATCACCAAAAAGAATTAAGTTTTCATCATTGATGCCAAACTTATTACAAAAAAAGAAAGAAAAAGTGTGAGTGGGTTGAGACATATAATGACAAGCAATAGACCTTATAGCAGTTTGGCAGTTTGATGAAGTTATGAATCCCAAAAATAGATTTTGGATTATGCTTGTAAACTGCTCTGTTCATCTGGGCATGATTAAGTTATGATTGGGGTTTGATTGGGTCATGTCAGTAGGGTGTTGAGCTCCACCCCTTGGTGGGTGGGAAATCAAAGATAAAAGGCATGGCAGGGGGCCGGCTGTAGCCCAGTGGATAGGGTGCCGGTTCACCACATGGGAGGCCCCGGGTTCGGTTCCCAGGGCCTCTCCGAGCGGGCAGACCGCCTTGAGAGGGCAAGCCGCTGTGAGCGGGGCAGAGCCGCCACGGGCAGGGCAAAAAGCCGCCACGGGCAGGGGAAGTCGCCCGCAAACAGAGCAGAGCTGCCCATGAGCAGAGCAGAGCCGCCCGCGAGCAGGGCAAGCCACATGCGCAGTGAGCTGACTCGGTGCGTCGCCGCAACAGGGGGCAGACAAAGCAGACACAGAAGAACACAAAAATGAACACAACAAGAACAAGCAAAAAGGGGGGGGGATATGTAACCAAAAAAAAAAAGGCATGGCAAAGGACAGAGTTTTAGCAGTTCTGATGTTGGAGTTTTGATGCTGGAGCCCAGGGAGGCGAGCAGAGAGCTTGGTCGTGAGGAAGGAGAGAAGGCCCCAAGATAGAGATGAGCCGTTCACCTGATAGTTCACAGCTGGCCTTGTGGAGAGAGGTAAAACCTAGAGAGCCTCATAGTCTACAGCTGACCTTGTGGAGGAAACAGAGGAGCTAAGCCCGGGGAGAAACGCAGCCCCAGGAAGAGAGGAACCCAAGAAGCCTGAACCCTGGCAAATGTCGGCAGCTGTCTTGCTCCAACACGTAGCAACAGACTTTAGTGAGGAAAGAAACTTATGCTTTATGGCCTGGTAACTGTAAGCTTCTACCCCAAATAAATACCCTGTATAAAAAACAACTGATTTCTGGTATTTTGCATCAGCACTCCTTTGGCTGACTAATACAGACCTACACAGATAAACAGAATAAAACTACAGCTAAAAAAATTGCTGCCAATTACCAATTTATTTTCTTTTTAATAGAAAATCTTGGAAAATAATATCAAGGAATGCAAAGATGACCTTTCCTGAAAGACATTTTCTCTTACAATTGAGTAAAGTAGTGATTTCATCACTGATAATGCAAAGTCACATTTGATTTTCTGTTGTAAGCTTGCTAGGAGTTTCTTAGAAACTCAAGTAATGGGAAGGCTGAATAATAATTGCAGAGTAAACTGTTAGAAAGTTACATAGGATACACAATATAAAGACTGGTGGTCAGATTACTCTAAATGAAGTCTTAGGTAAGCACATATTCTAAAACTGCTTTTTCAAACTCTGCTTTTGAGAGTCCTCAAGTTTCCTAGAAATGTCTCAGGGGACTCTGTGGGAAGACAGGAATACTACTGGTAACTAATGCTCCCTTCCCAGCTTCCTTCCCTTTAGCTTACATATGTGGAAGTTCCACATAAAACTCCATTAATTAAAAGCTTTCTGTTTCTTTGAAATATTTTTAAATCAATTTTCATAGGAAGAATTTCCAACGATGTCCACCTCCTCATCTCCAGAACGTGTGATTATGTTACCTTACATGATAAAAGATTTTCACTGATATAATTAAGTTAGTAGTATTGAGATAAGGATATCATCTGGGATAATCTAAGGGTCCCATGAAATCACAAGGTTCCTTATAAGAAAAAGAGGAAGACAGGGAAGTCAGAGAAGGAAATGTGATGATGGAAGCAGAGGTCAGAGTGATGGAAGGGGCCACAAACCAAGGAATATGGACAGCTTCTGAAAGTTGAAAAAGGCAAGGAAATGGATTTTCCCCTAGAGCCTCCAGAAGGAATGCAGGCCTACCAACACCTTGATTTCAGTCCAGTGAAATCCATTTCAGAGTGTTTTGAACCACTAAGATTGTGGTAATTTCTTACAGTAACAATAGGAAACTAATACACCAATGGATTAAAACAAGCATTTCTCCAACTTCAGTATGCATAAGCATTATCTAGGATGTTGGTCAAATGCAGATTTCCAGGCCCTGTGTCCCCAAAATTCTGATGTGGGTAATCTGCTGGGAAGCCTAAGAATCTGCAGTTTTAATGAACATCACCCCCCCCTTCCTCAATGACTCTGATTCCAACCACGCTTTGAGAAACACTGGAAGCCAGACTTATCTTAAATAGTCTAGCTGAAGTGCAGTCATGATACTTGCTGAAATGATGTTGTAGCCAATACCCTGAGTACTTTTAGCACTCATCCCCAAGAAGGATGCATTGTTTCCTAAATTCTGAGGATGTTACACAGCCTACTTCCAGGGAATCCTTTAACTCCTCTCTCTACAGCACTTGGGACGATGTTTCTCATCTCTGGACCTCAGTTTCCTCAAATATAAAATGAGAAGATTTAACTAAGCAACCTCTTAGATCTCTTTAGTAATAATATCCTTTAACTTAGTGGTCCACTCCAGTCTAAAAAACAAGCAAAAGCTACTAGGACTTTTTAATTTTTCCTTTCATCTCTCATCACCTTTAGTTGTTTGCTAAGTACAGTGATGAATGTAAGGTTTTTTTTGCCATGTTCAGCTCTCTCTTTTCCTGTGAAAATTACTTTCTTCCAAAGGAAGACAGAGGTACACTGAAAATATGCATGGTTCAGTGATTATTTCTTTACTGGCATACATTCCCCCCCAAAAGCCAACTTAAATAAAAGCAGTATGAAAGAATCCCAGAAAACTGCCAAGCAGGCAAGTGCTGGTGTTTGCCCTCCCAGCCTTCATTGTTCCCATCCCAAAGGCAACGGGCCAGCATAGAACACGCTACAGCTCAGTCACTGAAAATGTTCCCAGAGAATGTGCTTTTGAAAGCTGAATTGCTGATTGGACCCTACACTGGGGGTCTGTGAAACAGCAGCCATGCCACTGTTTTTTTTTTTACCTGCCCACTTTCCATTTTAGCCATTTCATATGTAGGACTTGCCTCCCCACCTGCTAGAGACACCATTTTCAATTATTCTGAGTCTCGTGGTCCTTCCTATTAATCATCCAACTCCTCTGCTTCCCGTCCTTCTTTCTTTGGCTGGCTTTGTCCTTATCAGTTCTTTGATTTGGTGTAACTCCTAGAACAAGGTAAGTGACAACATTTCTCCATTCTAAACTACTCAGACCAGAACTGGAGCATTCAGCTTACTTCCGTGGGATGAAAGGAAGGGTTTTGTTATCACATCTCACAGAGGCCATTGTAATGCAGTGTTAAGAGCATGTTTTCTAGAATTAGCAAAGACATAGGTCCAAATCCTGGCTCTGCCAACTACTAGATGTATAGCCTTGGGAAAGCTATTCAAGTTCTCTTTCCCTTTGGTTTCTGATTTTATAGAATGAAGATGATAACCACTAATTACATCATTAAAGATATTTTAAAATATGTTTGTAAAATCCCTGGACCATAGTAAGAGCTCAGTATGGTAGCTTTTATAATTATTACTCTTATAGGCTAAAACTACAGCACGTCCAGAGCTAAAGCATACAGGATAGCGAGACTCAAAATCATATCATATAATGACTTGAAACATCAGGAATATTTGGCATAGAGAAAGGAGCACACAAGGAACAGGATAGTTGCCTTTAAATATATGCCACATTTTTTGTGTCTCCACTGAGAACAGAACAAAAGTCAATACGGGAATTTAGTCTCAGCATAACAAATAAATTCCTTTCCACTAGCCATAGCTGGAAGTGGAATGGACTACCTTGGGAGGTAGTGAGTGCCCCATGGCTAAAGGTATTCAAGGAGAACTTGGTTAGCCCTTTGGTGGGGATGTTATAAAAGAGATTCAACCATGGGAAGAATTATTGGATTTTTATGACTTTTAAAATACTTTCCAAGATTGAAATTCTATGGTTTTGTGATTTTTACCAGCCATAAACAAGAATGTAAGAGGAAATTTTTAAAAGAGAAAGGGAAACTCATCAATTTGGTTACCAGCTAGCAATTCTTGAGAGAGATAGAAGGAGTAAAGATGGTGACAGCAATAATGAAAGTAAGGGTTGGGGATTGCAATTCTCAGCATCTTCTCATTTTCAAGGCTCTTAAATGGGTTTTTCTCAGTTAAAGTCCTGTAATACCACCGTGGGCAAGGCAAAAAGCCGCCACGGGGAGGGCGGAGCCGCCACGGGCAGGGCAAGTCACCCACGGAGCTGAGCTGTCCACGAATCACAGAGCCCAGCCGCCCACGAAACACAGAGCTGTGCTGCCCGCAAAACATGGAGCTGAGCCGCCCACAAAATGGAATGGAGCCACCCACGAGCTGGGCGAGCCACCTGCGCAGAGGGCTGACTCAGCATGTCGCCACAAAATGGGGGGAGACAAGAAGCAGACATAGAAGAACACAGAAAAAATGAACACACAGCAAGAGCAAGCAGAAAGGGGGCGGGATATGTAACAACAACAAAAAACAGTCCTGTAATACCAAATTCATTACATAATACTTGAGTGAGAATTCTGTATTTTTTGCATGATTTTTATGTAAACCTATAATTTCTCTATTAAAACTTACAGACTTAAACAAAAAATAATACGATTAAAAATCAAGAGTGGATGGATAGATTATGAAAGACTCTTTAACATGTAAATTTAATGGCAAAGCCCAACACATGGAATTATGTTTATTTAATTAGCTAAAGGTAGTTGAACCAGGTGACCATCTTCTTTCCCACTGAGAGATCATAAAAATGCATGTGAAGGGTGATAAGTATCCAAGGATTTGTACAATGTCAGGATCAGTAAGCATATTGAGTTTTAACAAAGTGTACGTACAAATGTTTCCCAAGTCTTAATAAAGGTGAGCAGATGGCTCTTTCACTAGATTGTTCTCTTTTTAACTCTCTCTCTTCTTCAAAATGGTTCGAGAACATCTCATGACAAAAAAAGAAATCAGCAGTTTCATAAATGAAAAGAAATTATACTTGGTGCTTTAGAAAATATTATCTATGAGGGAATTTTAATAGAAACATTTAAAACCCACACACATACGAATTACAGACACTAATATCCTGTTATAAGACTACCAAAGTTAAGTGTTAGATATAGGGCTCAGGCCCTGACATCAATGCTATGGTAGCTTGGACTATGTAATTTTAACCACTGTTCTTTAATAAATATAATTCTACTGTTTGCAAAGGATTTTCACCTAAAGCTATCTTACTTTATCATCACTCCAGCTCCTGTTGAGTTAGGCAGGGCAAACACTGAGGATCAATTCTGTTCTTCATAACATGCAACAATGTCTATGATCAACACACTGATATGTTATAAAACAACACGCACCACTGAGAAAACACTCAAAGTCCAATCATCCAAAAATGCTGATCAAATTTTGGTCTCAGACCATGATTATATCTAAGTGCTTTCTAACAACACTTAGAATATTCATTAAAATACATGAGCGAGGTCATGAATCCAGAAAAGTAGAGTATCCATTCAAGAGCTTTTCTGTCACTCAGCATGTGTACAGACTTCTGAAGACTTCTTTGTGGGTTCTTTTTAAGCAAATGAGAATGATTCCAGTGTTATGCATTGGTGACAAATTATACATTAAGTTTTTTTTAAAAAAGCCTTTAAAAAGAATGTGCAAAAAAATCAACATGGAATAAAAATCAATCCATTATCCCCTGATTCTATCAGCAAATGGTACTATAAGTAGTGCCTAGTAAAAAGACCTGAACAAAGCCTGGGTGACCATAACACAGTTGAGCTGGGTCCCAAATCATTTGAATTCTGCTTAGGAGATTAGACTGAAACCAATCTAATCATTAAACAGAGGGACTAACATTAGACCTTAACAGAGATAACAAGATAGGTTGATGGATGGTATCAGAGGTGACCGATAAGCCTAAGAGGACTGGAAAAGTCTAAGAGCCGTTCAATTTGCTGCGTTTCCATGTTAATCACTAACAGCTACAAGCCGGCCCTATCAGAGCTGTGTTTGGATTGATTCATGACTGAAACTGTGGTGCTCAGCAGCCTAATTAATGGAACTCTGGAAAGACCTAATATCGCCCACATCTCTCGACCAAAACCTGCATGTTCACGGTATGAGCTGAAATTTAAAGCAAGCGTTTGTCTCCAAGATACTTTCCCTTTCAAATTAGAATTTTGTGTGACAAAGCAGTAAACCTTTACAACTCCTACAAGAACTAATAATAGTATCTAATAAATAATAATCTCTGATAATAA
Organism: Chaetophractus vellerosus; assembly: GCA_004027955.1. NCBI lineage: Eukaryota > Metazoa > Chordata > Mammalia > Cingulata > Chlamyphoridae > Chaetophractus > Chaetophractus vellerosus. The sequence continues at coordinate 6,854 of PVKH010028259.1, forward strand.
TATTTATTGGGCAGGAACCATGTGTAGAAATCACAATTCAGTACACTGTGAAAAAGAAAGAATTTAAGATTTAAGCAGGTGTCCTGGGTTCTAAAGCTCAAGAGCAAAAATGGCAAGGCATGGACAGCGAAGAGTGTGCCCTTTCTCTTTTTTTAGGCTTACAGAGAAACTAGTAGTGAAAGCAGCCCTAAATCTGGGGAAGCCACAAGAAGCAGCGGCTCATCAACAGCAGCTGTGAGCATGGACCATGGCAGAGCCTGGGACGCACAGGAAGGCAGGCTGCCCGCTAGCAGTTATACTGCTCCAGAATGTTCTTTGTGTGTGTGAAGGAATTTACAACCCAGTGATTCACACTGCAAAGCTTGTACTTATCTCTTTGTAGGTTGCCAGCTCTTGGTGTTTTCCCAGTTCCTAACTCAGATGTCAAGAGAAAGAGGGACTAAAGGTCCAATAATGAAACTTGAGGACAAGCCACTATATTTGCATATAGATATAACACTCTGACTATATAGGTTGTGTGCATGAAGCACAAAGCTGCTTAATCTCTCCTTGTATGCTTCCAAATCCATCTTGTTTTGCATCCAGCAGGCTTTGTACAAACGCCAGTCCCGTCCAATTCAGCCCTGATGTCAAGTGACAAAGGGAAATACTCCCACTAGAGCTTCCTTCCTTTCCCCCGTTTTGCTTCAAGTCTCCTTCAAACAAAATCTTTGCCTCTAATTCCCAGCTTGAGACCACATTTTTAGATGACACATATAGCCTAGTGTGGCCAAACAGCTAAAAAAATTAAAATTTTTAAAAAGGCAATGCCTAGATGCCCCTATGATGTAAATTAAAGAGTTGCAACCCCATCAAGGTCCTCTGATGAAACCTCCCACTGAGCGGCGAACTATTGGATTTCCATCTGTGTTTCTCATACCATTGGTGACTATTGTTTAAATAAACATTACTTTGTATTGCGTTTTTTAAAAATTCAATACATGTTGATGCCTAGTTAAAAGGAAAGAAAATTGCAGTATTAAAAGACTAGTATTTTCAGAATCTTGTGATGTAAATTGCTAATTTAAAACCCAAAATATTGTTAAAGTGTCTTTATTTAATAGCAGGTGATTGCAAGCTGTAATTTGCAAGCTGTACATGCAGATGGTAATGTTTTTCCTCCCTTTCCGGCAGTGCAGTACAGTATTTACTGCAGATCTATGCAGACATGGAATAGCCAACTGTGAAAGAAAACACTCTGGAGAAAGATTAAACACAAAGTTCGTGAAGACAAAAATGGATCTTGAGATCTGCTCATCATGTCTCAGCCCAGGCAGAGTCTTCTCCTCCTGAACCTGGAGGATGCTTGCTCATTAAAAGAGGTCAAAGGTGCTGTACATTGGTCAGCCAGGTGCTCTCTTGTGAGTGAGACAGTAATATTTAATTTAGACTTAATATAGCTCTTCTTTTCATGGAGAGAACCTAGGGAAGAGAGGGAGGTAGAGATGCTTCTGCTAAATAAAATGCAGATAAGCACGAATAATTTTTTTGTATAAGTATGTCCCAAGTGAATAACTTTTTAGTACAGGTATATCTCAAATTTGAACTTCAAATTTCACTGGGAGTCCTGTATTTTTATTTGCTAAATCTAGCAACCATATGTGGGGAGAAAGGGTGAGTAAATAAATAATATCCCATTAAGGAAAATGAAGTGGAAATTGACATTTCCTGAGCACTTATTTTGTGAAGGATATTGTGCTAAGGACTTGCCTCCTGCTTTCCCATGTAATAAATAACCTGAAGATATTGTTGTTAGCCATTCTTCAGAGAGGGTATAATTGTGGCTCAGAGAGTTTTGGCCAAGGTCAGATAGCTCACAACAAGTCTGGATTTCGTGGCCAAGGTTTCTATAACTCTGGAGCCTGAGTTCTTTTCATAAAATGATGCCATTGCCTCACCTTTGTTAATTCTATCCCACAACTTAGGGAATGTAGAAGATTCCTCTCTACATCCAAGTGGTCTCCCAAATCCCCCCACCTGAAAAAAAAAAAAACCAATTCATCCTGGTCAATTGAGTCCTTTCTCCATCCATCCTCACCCCTGGGGGAAAATAAAATCACTATTGGTCTGTTGAAAAGTAATAACAGTTCTTTCTGCATTGATGTTATCCAAGTAAATGCCTCATGTTAATTATGTTCTCTTTGATCTTATTGTAGTCTATTACCAAAGGACCTGGTGAGGCTGACCTACTTTGAACATTTGTCCTTAGGCTACTCATGCAGAATTCTGGGAAGCCGGTAATACAGGACCCAAGTAGGAACAGGGAGAAGTGGGCTATTGGTTGTTTACTCGGTGGCCATTCCTCCCTTTATCCCTGCTGCCAGAGTCCTAATTGGTTCAACAGTCTACCTGCCTTGTGACTCAGTAGGAAGTTTCCCAAGAGGGACACTATTGGTGTTTGGGGGATACTATTTGGGGTAAGGAACCTAACTGAGCATCGAAGGAAATTTTTCATTCCTGTGTCCTGGGTCTTATACACCGCAGACAGATATTTAGTCATCTTGTAAACCAAAAACATTTTCACACATTTCCAAACACTTCATTTGAGAGTCGTGAGGCCATCATGGCTGTCCCTTCACTTGGCAATCCTTGGTTTAGCAGACAGGGTTACTCAGTTTTGGCCAAGAAGACATGAGGGAAAGTTCTGCCGAGGCTTCTGGGAAAGATTTTCTCACACTTGTGAAGAGACCCAAAGAAGGAACAATTCCTTTTTCATCTCTGGTGTTGTCATGTCTGCTCCTGATGTCTGGAGCTACAGCAGCTATTTTTCAGCCATGAGGGTAAAAAGTGAGAAAGAGAAGATAGCAGAGTAGAAAAATGGAAAAATCCTGGGATATGATGATATCGTTGAGCTACTGAATTAGCAAACCCTGGAGCTGCCCCATCTCAAGATTCCTGTTACGAAAGAGTAAAATTCTCTTATAATTTAACCTCTTGAGTTGGGAGCTGAGAGCCCCCGAACTAGCACATGGTTGCATGGACATGGGAGACTGAAGGGAGGAAAAGAAAAGAGCATCAGGGAGGCTGGAGGGATATTTGGTGCTGGGGACAACTTTGGCACATTATCATACAAGTTTAAAAGGGAGAGAATGTATTCAAGCAAATGGAATTAGAGCCCTAACTTTATCATTAAATTGCTATATGATCTTGGATAAGTCACATGATCCCAGGCTTAGATTTCATACCTAAATACTATCAGGATTGGATTTACAAAAGTTATCATCTTATAGCCAGTGGGCCACACTAGACCTGTATATTCACTGTCTTTGGTTAGCACGTGTACCTGATAGCTCTGCAGTTCTACCATGGATGCTACCACATCCGATTGTCTTACATCCAGTCCCTCCACTCATTATCTCACTGTCTGTGTCCTGGGTCACTTGAGTTCAGGGTCCTATTCAAACTCACTCTCTCTTCTCCTAGGTAACTCGGATTCTATGTTGTATGACTCTACTATAAATGTCATTGGGCCAACAATCAGCCTGAGGATCAATCCTATTCATTGAAGTTTCTTTGTCTATACTAAATGAATTCTTTTTCTAATTAAGATACCAAAGACCAATTCTGAGACATCCTATTTTCACTTTCAAGGAACATGTAGTATACCTTTTAATAAATACCAAATGCATAAATGCTAACCTTGCACATTACATTCCCTCCTGTTCAACTTCTTATTAATGTTTATTTGCAGACAAGTAAAAATGACTTCACCTCATCTACTTAAGGATATTACATAAACTACTTAAATAAGGTATGCTCTAGTGCCATCTAGGGGATTTCAGGCCAGGAAAGAAATCATCTGTTCAGCTGAAAGATAAAAACAAGCACTGAGAAGTCAGCTATGACTTGCAAAGTAATTTCTTTATCCATAATCTTTTTATTTTACAGTTTGGATAGCTGAGCAAGGTCACACATGGTGATACAGCGGGGAAATTAATAAATGGGTAAAATGTATGACATTGTGCCCATGCTTTATGGTCTAATATTTTATAGATATAATCTTGAGAAAAAAAGTTTTCCCCATTTAAATCAACACCTTTACCTAAAACCAAATCAAGTAGGATTTGTTAATGTTTTTTAAATGCGTTCTTTGGATACTTGATGACTCTATATACTAATCATGTACACATAAGAATTCCAGCCAGTGTCCTTTAAAAGCTAAAGAGAAAACCAAAGAGAGACTGACACTTTCTGAGGACTTTGTCTCCTTCCCCAACCTCTAGCACAATGTCCAGCATTTAGAAGTCATTCGTTAGTGTTCATTTTACTGAATTGAGCTCAGTACCTTCTAGATGGTGGTTGATTGACAGTGTGTAGTGTCCAACTCTGTCTACATAAGAGCCAACAGCAGTTGTCTTTGTTATCCATAAGCATATTTCTGGGAAAGTCTCTGTGTCATCAGGTTATTACATTTAATCCTTCTCCCCACACCTCTGATTCTTATAAATATTAAATTCTCACTTTCAGATAATGAGGCAAAGATAGTGAAATGTCTTCTCCAAGGCAACCTAATAAGAAATGTAAAAAACAGGTTTAGAATCCACATTACACTCCAGCCTCAACTAGTGGGCTCCAAGGAATTTCAAATTTAACATTTAAGTATGACTACAAAAGATCTTACATACTATTTCAACCAGTGGAAAAATGCATAGTAGGCTGAAGCACATGAAATTTTCAGATACATGCCCATTTTTTAGCTATAAAAATAGCACTTTCATGTGATTCAACATGATGCATTCCCTAATTCAAGGCCACTTCCCTTTAAGGCTGCTAAAAGCAAGAAGTAGCATTTGTTATAAACCAATTCACTCACCTTCAGTTTTTTCATGGTCACTTAGTTACAAGTACAGATTAATTAAACTGGATTACCTCCAAAGACTCAATTTCCTCATGTATACTCATTTGCCTGTCAAAACCATGGCTCCCAAACATCATGCCTGGAATGTATTGATCTTTTTTATCCAACAAGTATTTTGTGACAGTAGGCAGCAGCAAGGCAGTTTCTGCATCATTTGTTCAGAGCCTCTTTATTTGATGTCTAGCTTGAATAAATGTTCTTTCTGAGTTGGCTGATTTAGCTAAAATAAGTCTCCTATGTCAGAGTGAATAGAGAAAGGCAATGGGATGGTCAGGAATGGGTGATGGGAGGTAGCTATTTTTAAATTTATAATGAGTCATACCACATTATTATTTTACAATAGTAAAAATCATTGAATATTTAACAACAACTCTCAAGCAACCCTGACATAATCTTCAATGAACCCTGCAAAGACCATGTACCTGAAAGTAAAGATGATCAAGATTTATTCATTTGCAATCCAATAAAGGATTCTGCCTGGTAGTCAGTCTAAGGCTAGTTGATTTAAAACAAAGATTCCATAATCTACTTATACTTTGTCATCCCAAAATTTTCTTTCCATTCTTGTCTTTCCAATAAAATAGGGACAAAAGTAATTAACATATGAGTATATGTAGACTTTCTTTTTGCTCAACTCCCACCGCATCTATCAACAAACGAAAGTTTTGAAAAGTTGTCAAAGAGAAAGACAATGTGAAAGAAAAATACAGCCTGCAGAAATGAGTGTGGAAAATCATTCCATGGCAAACTGAGAGGAAAGAAGGAAAAAGTTGTGGAGGGGGGCAGATGCTGTAGTAAGCAAGTAGGAGAATGAGAGAAATGAGGGGAGGGAAAAAGAATAAAAGAAGTGCTGACATGGATGATAAAGTAGAGTTCCTTTGGTATTGTTCAATGAATTCAAATAAAAATTGAAATTATTTTTTGCTACTGTACTACGCTGGACTATAGTCCCTTGATGACAATGGGCTAGGAGGGACCCCGTAATTAATTCAGATTGTGCTAACATGATGTCCCATAATAAAGACTAATAATATCAATGGTTTGGGGTAGAATGAGATGTTATATACCTGCCCTACCCCTTCTAGTGCCCTGGGAGTTATTGCATAATTTGGTTTGTGAGTTTTAT
>PVKH010028260.1:0-12860 GCA_004027955.1 Chaetophractus vellerosus
TTCTTTTGGTGTGTTTGTTTAGTGTGCGTGCTTCTTGTGATGAAAATAAACTTTTTCCTTGTTAAATAAGATGTCTCCATAGCTCCTTTCCCTCTTGGGATAAATTCTGGAATTCTCTACTTGGCCTTCAAGTCCTTCCAAGTTCTGGCAACTCCCAGCCCCATCTATTACCACTGTTGCCTGGTTCTCTCCACCCCAGCTTTACAGAACTGCTGCTTGGAAAATGCTCCCCCAAACTGGTCTAGATAATTCCTAACCATCTTTCAGATTAAGGGGAATCTCTAACACTTCCTAGAACCCATTAACTATCCTCCATCTCAGTCAGGGTTAAACACCTTATTATTATTATTATTATTATTATTATTATTATTATTACTATTATTATTATTTTACTTACTTTGTGTCCGGCATACAGCAGGTGGCCCAATAAATATTTGTTGAATGAATGAATAACTTTTACCAGGTTAAAATCATTGGAATAAGCTGTCTGCTTGATTTTTCCTATCAGCAAACTCTAGGCTCCACTGTTAGGAAGACCCCTGGATCGTTGCCTCTGTGTGGGCAGCACCTAGCCCAGTGCCTTGCATTTATTAGGTGCTCAATATGTGATGATGGATGACTAGAAAGAGGTGGGAATCTAGACAAGAAGAGCAGCATGAACACAGACATGGAAACAGTGTGTTCCAGAACAGTAAATGGGAAAGTTTGATACAGAAAAATCATTTTACAGGCCATATAATCCACTGGAGCAGTAAGTCAGGCTTACATCACTGGGCATCTCAACAGCAGGCATTTATTGGGTCCATCCTGCTCCTACATAGCCCCCCAAAATGTGAAAGAATCTACAGCTTCTGCAGCTCTATACTCTGTGAAGATCATTAACCTTCATGAGCTCAGTTAATGCCTCTGCTCATTGATGGCGTCTCACCTCCTAGAATAAAAAATCAAAATGAGTTATTGTGTTAGTTCTATTCCATTCACCTTCAGAATTTGCCTCAATTCTTATGTAAACCTAAAGTGGTCCCTGAATGGCTGCGTCATCCTTAGCAAGTTAAAAGGGGAGTCTTACTCTCTCAACAGAATATTTGGTAAAAGACTGCAGAAAGGGTGATTTGGAACTCATGAAGCTGGAGTCCACAGACCAGTTTTGTTGCTGGCGGCACCTACATGCCTGCAGTAGTAGCTGACGCTCCTGTCCACGACACATTCTGTTCCACGGAACCAGGCATACTTCCAGTGAACTGGAGGCCATGTCCCTGGGGCCAGAAACCCCAGCTTTGTGTCCTGATTCTGCCTCTTCCAGAACGTGAACTTGGCCTACTCAGTTTCCGCATCTGTCAAACGAGGAAACACGGTGGTCCTACCTCATAGAGCAGTGGCGAGGAATCAGTGTGGCTAATGCAAGGGAACTTACCATAGGGCAGGCTCAGAGCAGGTGCTTGGTAAACGTTAGCTCTCATCAGCATCATTTAAAAGAATCATAATTGACCCTGAAGTATAGGGTGCTCAGGAAGGGGAGGGGTGTGTCTTACTTACAGGCACCTCCCTGCGTTTTTCATTAAGTCACTGGAGCACAAATATAATTAACATTAGGTTTACCACTTGTGGTTGATTGAATAATACCCTTCCCCAAAGATATCCACACCTTCATCCCTGAAACCCGTGAATGCACCTTGTATGGCTAAATAGATGTTGCAGATGTGATTCAGTTGAAGGTCTTCAGATGGGGAGATTGTCCTGGATTACCCATCACACGTATCCTTATAAGAGGGAGGCCGAGGTAGATTTGACACCATGGAAGAGAAGGCATTGTGACCACGGAGGCAGAGATGGGAGTGATGCGTCCACAAGCCCAGGTATGCTGCAACCATCAGAAGCTGGAAAAGACAAGCAACAATTGTTCCTAGAGCCCTAGGAGGGTGCCCAGCCCTGCTGACACCTTGATTCGGCCTCTAGAACTGTGAGAAAACAAATTCCTGTTGTTTTAAGCCACCAAATTGTGGTGATTTGCTACAGCAGCCACAGGAAATGAATATACCGCTTATCTATTTGTTTCAAGTATTGCAGTAGCAGTGTTTATAACTTTTTTGCTTTTAAATTTATTTCTCTCATCATTTTTGTCCTTTGGGAGGAAACAAACATACAGAATTAATGGACCCCAGATTCAAGTGATAAGTAGCAAATTTTGGTGCCTCTTTATTTGCATTTACTGAGCAGTAAAGACTTGTTTTGCTCAATATTTGTCTTCTAATGAGTTCTGTGGAGCTGTAGTCCAATTTACATTTTAATACTTATTCTGTATTTTAATCTTTAATAAAGAATCTGAATTTAGATTATTGTAGCTTGGAGGGTTAGGAAGTTGTTTTGTTTTTCTCGTAAGTTGTTTAAAGAACCAATTACTCATTAATGATGTTTTTAATAGGATTTAAATGTTGAAAACAATTGGCTTTTACTTTATGTCTTAGTTTGCCACAGCTGCTATAACAAATATCACATACTGGATGGCTTAAACAATGGGAATTTATTGGCTCACCGTTTGGGAGGGTAGACATCCAAAATCAAGGTATGAGCAAGTCCGTGCTTTCTCCAAAGTCTATAGCGTTCTGGTGATGGCAAGCCTGCATCACTTGGCGCTGTCTCTCTGTGGCTTCTTCTACTTCTGGGTCTGATTTCCTTTGCTTATAAGGCCTTCAGCAATATTGGATCAAGGCCCACCCTCCTTCAGTTTGGACACAGCTTAACTAATAGCTTCTTCAGAGGTCCTGTTTACAGACAGGTTTACAGCCACAGGACTGGGGACAGGATTCAACCCCTAACACTTTACTATGGAGTATAGATCTCCCACAGTAAAATCATAGGCAGGAAAGTGGTTAGACACCTGGGCTGTTTTTACTTTTCTGGAAAAGGTTTCAAGGACAATTGTGAGGGAGGTTTTAAACTGCATGGACTCATGGGAGGAGCCTGATTTCAGGCACACTAGGAATGGCCACTCACGTTACCTTGTTTGTCACTTGAATAAACACACTGTTTAAGATGGTCTGAGGACCACTGTAAACAGATTCAGGCCTTTTCTTCTCCTAAAACGCAAATACATGGCAGAAGGCTAACAACGCAGGCTTCGTCTGCAACGGGCACTTTGATGTCAAATGGTTTTATTCAACACCATACACTGAAAGCCAGGACATGAACAGATATGTTCACAGTGGCATTAATCATGATTGCTAAAAGATGGAAACAACCTAAGTGTCCATCAGCCGATGAACACAGAAACAAGGTGCGGTATATACATACGATGGGATACATTCAGCTGTAAGAAGAAATCAATTGGAGAAGCACATGATGACATGGAGGAACCCTGAACCAGACACAATAGGACAAATATTGAATTGTCTCACTGATATGAACTAAATACAATGAGTAGACTTCTGGAGTTGGAGAAGAGTAGGTTGGTGGGAGATGGAATGTGGGATGAGAAGGGGAAGATGGTGCTAGATGTATATAGAATGTTTAACAAGATCAAATGTAACTATGTGGTAATAGATGGTGTTGATGGTAGCCCATTATAATGAGTGTAACAAACACTGTTGATTTATGGATGTGATTGTGGCTGAAATGAGTAGTCTAGGGAGGTTAATGTTAGTTGGAGGACAGCTGGGGATAATACAGCGAATGTATAACAAGGATTTTAGCAGTAGATGAGGATTGTGGTTAATACCATAAATATGGGAATATTCTTCTACAAGGTGTTAAGATTGTGGTGGGACAGGGAAAATATAACGAATGTAATTTATAGATTATAGTTAATAATATTGTAATGTTTTTGTAGCAAAAGCGAAGAAGACACTATATTAATGCTAAAGGTCAAAAAAAGAGTATGACGTTTGGTTTTGCGAGATATGGATATGATTAAGCTTTTTTTCTCTTTATTTTTTTCATTAAGAAGGAGATCTTGACTATGTCATTTAAAAAATTACTATACACTGAGCCTTTGCTCAAGATATTGTACTTGTTGTCAAGAATGTTAGAGTCGAGTTAAGGAGCTGGGCGTGGGGACAGATGTCCATACATGAAGGGACCATTTGATTCCCCAAGGGCAGGTAGAAGTGTATCAGGGAACTGCAAAGACCCTTTCCTGGCAGCAGGTCTTTAGAAAAGAAAAGGGAGAATATGCAGGTCCTAGGCTCCAGGGAGACAAAAACAATAGAAGAGAAGAGAGGGGAAAGGGGAGTGGGGAGGCAGGGCCACAAAGGGATGTTTGTTTCCTGCACAATTTTATTTGGAGCCTGTGCTCCATGTACCATTAATGGTTGTAGAAAGTTCTTGTGCTATTATTATAATCTGAGTAAATTTCTCTTGATGTAGTTACAGGGGGAAATAAAATATAGAGAAGATTCAGGGTGACAAAAACAAATTCTTTGTGGAATGATTTAAGTTCCTGATTTTTTTTTTTTTTTTTCACACAGGATCAAGAGCTAAAATGGGGCATGTGATTTTATCAAGTCTTATTTCTTCATTTTCCACAAAGGATTAAGTAATTTGTCCCAGGTCGTAGAGCAGCAATGCTGGAGCTCAGGTCTCCTCAGGTCAGCCTCTACATTGCATCATGTTTCAGCACAGTGTAGATGCTCAATAACTATTTGTTAACCATATCGCTGAAAAGGAAATAGGAACCTATAGTTTTGTTTCTTGATCTGGATGCGGGTCGCATGAGTGTGTTCACTCTTCATTCATTGAGGTGGGTAAGCTCTGTACTTCAATAAACAGAAAAATCGAAGTCCATGGGGAAGCGTGATTTGAAAGACAAAGTTCCATTTTGTATAGACTAGAGGGGAAGTTAGAACTTTGAAGGGATCTAGTCCGATCCTCCCATTTTACAGATGGTCAGACTAAATTATAAAGAGGTGGTTTGAACTGTCACTTCACCTTGGACCATTTCAATAGAAGCAGATTCCCAACAAAGAGTCAACTGACCTAGCATCTGATAGACCTGCTCTTCGAGCCTCAATTTCCTCATCTGTAAAATGGTGATGATAATAAAACACTGGCCTCTTAGGACAAACTAAAAATAGTGAATGGGAGGCCCTCAGCTTGCGCCGTACGTGCTCAGTTGTGGCTGTTGTCAATGTCACTGCTGTGGCTATGGCCCAAAGCATAGGACTCTGCCGAGGGGATGTACCCAACAAAGACGAGCCGAGTTCTATGCTACATCCTCATTTGGAAAGGGAGAGGGGAGGTGGTATTGGTTTTAGCCTTGATCCCTGAGAACAAAGAGGATGGCACCTGTTCAAAAAATGTAAAAGATCTGCTTGGAATTAAAAAAAAAAAAATGAGTGTGCATTTGTAATTAAACGGGTGGCATTGTTTCCAGGCTGATAATATTTACACTATGAGCATTCAGCATTTACTTTGCGTGCCAAATCCTGCCAGTCATTTTCATGCGCTCTCCCCCAAATCAGTCTTGCAGAAGCCTGACAAGCCCGGGGCCCCTCTTTACCCATAGCTCTGAGGCTCTTCCCACCCCTCACCCCAGCTCCCGTCTGCAAGGCTGCTGGGCCTCTGGATCAGATCCTGGGGCCGGTGTGTGTGTGTTTGGGGGCGGGGCGGGGGGTGTTGGACTTTCAGAGCAGCCTTGGGAGGGAAACTCGGCCTGAAACTTCTGTCTAGAGTCTCTTGTTCCTGAAGGTGTTGTTATTTTGTTATTTTTAAATAAACATTCACTAGCTTCAATTTGTTAAATATAAACATCTGAGATACATTACAATTTTCATAGCTCTGTTTTGGCATTTCCTCGTGCCAGGAGCTTAAAAAACAATGGAAGTAGCTGAGACCCTCGCTCAGCCTCTGAGAGCCTGTCACAATGCCAATGGCAGGACAGTAATAGCAGCAGCAGTAACACCGGCCCTCGTGGAGGGCTTACCCCTGGGCCAGGCACTGCCGGGGCCAAGCAGGCAGGGCGTGAAGCCTGTGGGCTCTGGGACGTGGCGAACCAAGCTCAATACTCATCTCTTGCTGGCCAATGTCTTTGACCCAGTTCCTGAAATCCTCGCTTACACTGAACGTGAGGATGATAGCACCATAGCTTCTTAATAAGGCAGCCGTGACGGTCATATGCATGAAAGTGTAATGCAATTACAACAGGGTCTGGCACGTAGTAAGCAGTAAAAGTATAAAATAATATATATAGACACCTGTATGTTGCATATATATTTTTATATGTATCTAGTTTGTTTGCTTTACATGTGGTTTCCCTTAACTCTTACAACAATCCAATGAGGAAGGTATCATCATCATCCGTCTTTTATGGGGATGATGAACCTGGGGTTAGGGAGCTTAAGTAATGTGCCTGTGGTCACACCAAGGGGCCTGTGGCCTCTTTGACCGGTCAAGTCCATGCCTATTACTACTCTGCTTTGCTGCATTATTTATAATAGTGAAAAATTGGGAAACAACCTAAAAGTCCAATAAAAATGAAGGGTTGGATAAACTATGGTACATCTACAGTAAACGTCACATGTGCAAAGTGGGCGGCCTGACCCCGGAGCCCCGCTTCCCCGCACAGCAGTAAGCTGCCTCCTGGTCATGGCTGGGCCTGGGCACACAGCGACAACTCTGAGCGCAGTGGTAAGTTCTGCCTGTGGTGTCCTCCCCACTCCCACTGTCCTTGTCCCACTGAGGTTCTGAGGCCCTGGGATGGGAAACGCCTTCATCTCTCCCACACTCTACCGTTCTCTCTGAAATCTTGCCCGTCCTTTCCATTTCCTCCTGGAAGGTGCCCAGACCCCCTCGGCCATGAGTCTCTCTCCTCCCAGCAGTTATTGGATGTGTGCACAGTTTGCTCCTGGTGTGAATTTATTTTTCACCCCTCATTCATCCCAATATTAGAATGTAAGGCCTTGGAGGGCAGGAATTGTGTCATACTCCTTGCCCACTCCTGGTGTCTAGTTTCATAATAACGATGGCTAACAGTCATGAAGAGCTTACCATGTAGTGGGCCCTGTGCTAAGCATTTTATGTGCTGTCAGGAATCCAAGGTGAACAGATGGGAAAAGGGGAAGAGCACACCCTTTCTCACCATCCCTGTACCCTTGCCAGAGAGGCCAGCAGAACCAATAAGGGACAACAGGTTCAGGCAAGGGCCAGTCTAAATGTGAAGGGTGTAAGGAAAAGGAAGACCTTGGTACGTCCTTTACCCCTAACCTGTATTTACCTTAACATAAAATGGGCATAGAGTTAGGACCTATGTCACACTGAGTTGATTAAAAGAGGGAATATACATGTAAAGTATATAGCATAGGGCCAGGCCATAGTAATTGTTCAACCAACCTTAGCCATCTTTCTAGGGAAATGCTACAGGGCCACAGGGCAGAGAGAAAGAATGTTGGACACAGCCATTTCGAGAATCCCCACCTAATACCAGTAAGAGAGAACAGGGACAGAGCTCAGCCTACCTTCTCCCTCATGCGGGCTAGCGGGAGTGGCAGGGAGATGGCCTGACTGGCAACGGTCAGACGCTGCCGCGTGTTCCCTCCTACCCAGGGCCCCTGAGCAGGACCCACAAGAACCTGGAGTCCGAGGGGGCCTTGGACCTTCCAGCGTTGGCACCAGCAGCACCTGGGTGTGGGGGAGGGGAACAATACCCTGATTCTCTGTCTCTCTGCCCAGCGGAGAGGGAAAGAGCAGCCTGTACGTGCCTGGCTGTGTGGGCGTTTTACTGGGAAACCGTGGAGGCAGGACAAGCGGGGAGAGGATGAGAAATGGGCTACCCTGCAGCTCAGCTGACAAGCACGGACTTCCTCAGAGGTACTCTGCCCATAGTAGCTCACTTTATGCCCATGGGGCAGGTGCCATCATGTCAGTGATCCTTATTTTGGAGAAAAGAGGAAACTGAGGCACATGGTGGCTTAATAACTGTCCCAGGTCATTAAGCTGGTAAGGGGCATAGCCAGGATCCAAATCTAGGCAGTGTGGCTCCAGAACCTGTGCTCCTAAGCACCAGGCGATAAGAAAGTGTGTGTGTGTGTGTTTGAGAGAGGGGATGTGGGGGAGGGAGAAGGGCAGGGACAGGGGAGCGCCTCCAGCCCTGGGCCTGGCCACTGGGTCCTGAGAAGAATCTTCCTGGCCCCTGGGCACAGCAGAGCAGCTGTTTCTGTCCCCTTCCACACCTCTGCACCTCCTTTTCTTTCACTCTGACTTTCACACCCCCTTTCACTCCTTCGCCCTGTGTTAGGGCTGCCCTGAGAGAAAGTAACAAGAAAGTGCTTGTTAATGTACCAACACAGACTCTGGGTGATTTCCACTGTGAGATACTATTTTTTCAAGGCCCCAATGACCTCAGGGCAGAAACCAGGCCTAGAAAATGACTCCTACAACTACTGAGGTGCATCTAAGGCAGACGGCAGCCTCTCTTTCCTGACAAAGAACTCATGCAACTTGGAACCAAAGGATAAACCAGCTGAGCCAAGGGTGTCTTTCCCAAGCCTTGGGCTCGAGTTAATTATCAAGCCTGTTTGGCCAAAATTTAGGTATAGATGTGACCCATGCTAGGTGATAAAGTCTGGATGGTAAGGAAACCAGGACAGTGTCTGAAGTTTATTTATAAGCAGAGTTGGTTTGGTCTGGGATTCAAACTGAAAGAAGCTCAACAAATATCCTGTAGGTAGTGCCTTCCCAGGTTGGCTGGGCAGCTCTGGGGTCACTCCACTCCCGCCACTGGCTCGTGTTCATTTTCTTTATTAGCCATGGCCTGGTGGCAGCTCTTCTCGTTTATGGTGACTCCGTAATCTCTTCTCAAAAGGAGTGGAGAGCTGATGGGATGGTAGATTTCAGGAGTGGATTCCATGTTGACATCTTATCACACAGCTCATCCACAAGAGACAAATAGACTACTCTGTTGAAGTATGATGACATTCCTCCTCTTTGGAAGTTGCTGAAAGGTAGGACATTGTCGTGGTGTAGAAAGAAAATATAAAGCAATGCAGCTTTGCCCACTGGCTACGTGGGGTGGAGTGGGTAAACTGGTTTTATTTGCATAGCCCATGTAAAGATCAAAAGCCCCTGTGTCCCTTCTGGCCAGAACAGTAAAGGTTAATCTGCAAGCTCAAGTTTGGATCCCTTTGCCCAGTTCAGCTCCTTTCAGACTCTTCTCCTACTAGCTCCTTCAGGAGTTTAAAGGTTCTTGTACCCAGTTCCAAGGGCTAAAGGCACAACATCTTCTTTCAAACTTTTTGGACTGCCTGCTTATTAGTGTCCACAGAGACTATGCCAAGGGATGTTGGAGAACTGGAGGCACAGCAGGGATGCTTTGGAATTCTCATGGCTCTTTTGAGCCCAGAAAGGGGAGAGGAAACCCAATATCATGCCAGGCACATGCATAGGAGCTCCATAAAACCCTGCATGGCTGCTGTGGTTGGATCATCCATTCCAAATGCACCCCTTAAAATTTTTTATTAAGAATGTTTCAGATCTACAAAAAAGTAGAAGTACTGTTATAAGAAATAACTGTTCACCAACTATCCATCTTAAGAAAAAAGATGTTTTCAGGATGGCTGAAGCCCCCTGTGTACTGTTCTCGGGTCACATTTGCCTTCCTCCACTGTGCAGGGAGCCATGGAACTGACTTTGGTGTTTACTGTTCCCTTAGATGTTATGGTGGTTAGGTTCATTTCTGTTTCCCTAGAGAACCCTGGCTAATACAGATGTCTTTATACTTTATTAAATCTTTAAGAATCTCTACACAACACATTTTATTGTTTCACTTATTTTTCAAAAATGTATTCAAATGGGGTTACATACAGTACATATCCTTCTGTGGCTTAATTTTATTATTATTATTATTGTAGATTTAGCATGCTAACACATGAAGTTCTGGTTTGTTTATTTTATTGCTATAGTGAATTCCATTGTTTGGCTATTATTTATTTGCTCATGTTTCTATTGACGGACAATTGGGTTATTATGCTTTTGTTTATTTGCTATGTCAATCATTGCTTTGTGCTGGGCAGAGGTGCAAGAGCTTCTCTAAGATGATTACCTAGGAATAGAATTTCTGACTCATAGGGTTTGGCCATCTACAACTTCATGAGATAATGCCAGCATGCTTTCCAAAGTGGTCAGTCGATACCAATTTGCATTCCCACCAACAGAGATGAGTTTACGTTTCTCCTATTCTGGCCAACATTTAGTATTGTCAGACATTTTAGTTTTTGCCAATATGGTGAATATGAAATGGTATCTTATGGAAGCACTAATTTACAGTTCCCTGATGACTAGTAACCTTGGTTTTCTCTTCTGTGGATTGCCTGTTCATAGCTTTAATCCATTCTTTAATTTCCTTGTTTGTCTTTTTCTACTTATTTGTATGGATTTTTATATAGTGTGAATACTCATTGTGAAAATATTTTCTTCTAATTTATAACTTGCCTTTTAAATTTTTAATAGTGTTTTGAGATTTTAATGCAGTCAAATTTACCACTATTTTATGAGTTTAACTTTGTGTCATGTTTTAGGAATCCTTCGTAAAGATATTGTCATATATTTCCTTCTAAAACTTTTAAAGTTTTACTTTTCACTTTTATGTCTTCATCCATCTGGAATTAATTTTAGGGAATTGAGCGAAATAGGGTCTATTTTCATTTTTTTCCCACGCAGATAACCAATTGTTCCAACATAGAGTTATAGATTAGATCATCCTTTCCTCTCAGATCTTCATTCAAATTCTGTAAAATATTATTTCCATACCTGCAAGGGTCTATTTCTGAGCTCTCTATTCTTTTGTGTTGGTCTGTTTTTCTCTCCACATGGTCTTAATTACTATAGGCAATTAAGGGGACCAGATTTCCTCTACACTACCACCACCTGATCCTTTTTCAAAATTGTCTTGGTTATTCTTGGTCCACTTCTCTTTCACCTGATTTCTAGAACCAGCTTGTCAAATTCCACGAAGACTCTTTCAAGAATTTGATTGGAATTGCATTGAGTTGAAGAAAATTGAATGTTCATTTCCAGGACTATGATCTTATTTCTCTGGTTATTTAGGTCTTCTTTAATGTCTTTTGATAAAGCTTTATATTTTTATCCAGAAAGATCTTAAATAGTTTTTGTTATGTTTATTCACAGATTTCTTATACTTCACACTACAAATGTATGTAATTTATTCTCTTTTTTAATTTTTTAAATAAGAGATGTAGGTTTACGGAAAAATCATGCAAAAAATACAATGCTCCCATTAACCCTTTCTCCTCATTATCATTTTGCATTAGTGGTACCTTTGTTAAACTTGATGAAAGAATATTAAAATTGTACTATTAACTATAATCCATAGTTTACATTAAGGTGTATTTTTTCCCATATCCTACCCTATTATTAACACCTTGCATTGGTGTGGTACATTTATCATTCATGAAAGAACATTTTTGAAATTGTCCTATTAACTATAGTCCATTATTTATACTAGGGTTCACTGTGTTGTAAAGTGTTATGCTTTATCCTTTAATTTTTATTCTAGTAACATATATATGACTTAAAACTTTCCCTTTTAACCACATTCACATGTATAATTCAGTGCTGTTAATGATATAACTCACATTATTGTGCTACCATCACCACTATCAGTTTCCAAAATTTTACAATCAACCTAAATAGGATTTCTGTACTAATTAAGCATAACTCCCCATTCCCTACCCTCAACCCAGTGCCTGGTATCCTGTATTTTAGATTCTATCTCTATGAGTTTGCTTATTCTAATTATTTCATATGAGTGAGATCATACAGTATTTTCCCTTTCGGGTCTGGCTTATTTCACTCAGCATAACGTCTTCAAGGTTCCTCCATGTTGATGCAGGTATCAAGACTTTGTTCCTTTAGATGGCTGAATAGTATTCCACTGTGTGTATATACCATGTTTTGTTTAATGCATTCATCAACTTGATGGATACTTGGGTCGGTTCTATCTTTTGGCAATTGTGAATAATGCCACTTTGAACATCAGTGTGCAAATATCTATTTGAGTCCCTGCTTTCAGTTCTTTTGGGTATGTACCTATTAGATGGATGGCTGGGTCGTTTGGTAATTCTATTCTCAGCTTTTGGAGGAACTGCCAAACTGTCTTCCACAGCAGCTGCACAATTTTACATCCCCACCAGCAATGAATGAGTGTTCCTAATTCTCTCCATCCTCTCTAACACTTGTAATTTTCTTTCTTTTTTTTTTTCAAGAGTAGCCATTCTAGTGGGTGTGCATTGCTATCTCATTGTGGTTTTGATTTACATTTCCCTAATGCTAGTGATGTTGAGCATCTTTTCATGGGCTTTTTGGCCATTTGTATATCCTCTTTGGAGACATGTCTATTCAAGCCTTTTGCCCATTTTTTAATTAGGTTGTTTGTCTTTTTATTGTTGAGTTGTAAGATTTCTTTATATATTCTGGATATTAAACCCTTATCAGTTATGTTTTTCTCCCATTGAGTAGGTTGTCTTTTCACTTTTGGGATAAATTCTGTTGGTGAACAAAAAGTTTTCGATTTTGATGAAGTCTCATTTGTCTATTTTTTCCTTTGTTGCTTGTGCTTTGGATGTAAAGTCTAAGAAACTATTGCTTAAGACAAGATCCTGAAGATGCTTCCCTACATTTTCTTCTAGGATATGCAATATCTTTATAAAGTTATATTTCAGACTATTTGCTGCTGGCGTGAAGAATGCAATTTTTATTTTTTGTATGTTGAAATTATATCCAGCAATCTTGATGAATCCTCTACTGGCTCTAATAAAATTTTAATAAAGAAACATGTTCAGATTTTATTTCATTTGCCTCCTTTTCTGTAGGGGAGTATAGATAATATCAGGATGAGAACTTGCACAGTACCC
>PVKH010028261.1:0-12865 GCA_004027955.1 Chaetophractus vellerosus
TACATCCAAGGTGCTTTATGAATTCCAAATGGGATGAACCCAGAAAGATCCACACGACTGCATATTTTATTAAATTTCCAGAGATAGAGAATTCTGAAAGCTGTGAGAGAAGCAATGTGTCATATACAAGGGAGACACAATAAAATTAAGTGCCAATTTCTCAACAGAAACCATGGAAGCAAGAAGGCAGTGGGATGACGTATTTAAAGCGTTGAAAGCAAAACATTGCCAACCAAGAATTCTATATCCAGCAAAACTCTCTTTCAAAATGAAAGTTTTTTAAAAAAGCAAAGAAGTGAGTTTCACTGTCATGTTCTTAGCCAGGATAGCCATTCCACAAATCCCATTTTCTCAGCATATTTCTCTAATATAGAAGATAAACATGAAGTAAATGATGTCTGTATTCTCTAAACTTTTAAAATATTGTTTCTGTCATTTTAGACATGATGCTTGTGCAAAAATCATTTAAGCCACACAAACCAATGTTTCAGAAGAATAGAGACACCTTTGCCAAAAATGCAAGGGAACCAATTAGAGATCCTTTACATCGTGCTTCTCAAACTTTAGGTGCCTTCATATTGCCTATGGATCTTTTAAAAGTCAGATTCTTGCCCTGTCCTCTCTTAGAACTCAGTTTGTGACATATGGCGATTTTCTAATGTACTGAGTAATCCAATAATCACTCATTATTATAAGGGTCGAATTTTATCACTGATCATATCATCACTTCTACTAAGCCAAATCACCCAAGCCTCTAACATCAGGGCCATGCCCATTGCCTGTAAAGAATTTGGTTACTGCACTGGCCATTTTTCAGAGTTTTGCAAATGTGGTGAGTTTCTATAGTGGAGGCTGAGATGCTCCCCACTTGAAAAACTGGTATATACAATAGGGCTTCCAGCTGCCTGCCCTTTCATAATGTATTCTTGAATGTGGTAGCTATTAACTACTTATTGACCTCCTAATAACTCAGCTGCCTGGACTGCATGCTTTCAAGCCTACTCCTCCTTGCTTATCCTCCCTACCTTTCTAAAACTCCATTGTGTGACATGTCTGGCTGCTCATCAGGCTACAGAATTCTGATTTCGCTTTGGCAGGAAGCTTTTGGGAATATTTGTCAATCAGTCATCTGTGTCCACATCAGCCCCAACGCCCTTTATCTAATTTACATGGGACTTTTCCAGTGCTACTTTGTCTCCTCAGTCTACTAAAAAGAGAGGTTTCCATTCTATTCTGTTACAGGCACACACATGGAGATTGAAGCAACTATAATGTGTCAGCTTTTATACACTTCACTGTGAAAAAAGGGATTCATGTGATTTAATTCATCTCTGTTTCCTTATAATGATAGCATTTTGTATGATACATGTGAATTCAGCATATTAGTTTGTGCAAATAAGACTTTTCGAAAGGCATAAATATGGCCTCTTAGCAAAGGAGAGAGGTATATGCAAAATAGGAAAAAAATCACTTAGAAAGTTACAGAACTGACAAGAAAACAGATTCCTATATATCTAGAACACTCTCAATTTAAATACATTTTATTTTTCATTTTTACCACTCTGAAAAGTACAGAGAATAATGAAATATTCATATGCTAATTATTTGGAAAAAATTAGAAGCAAATATGAAAACAAATTGACATGATTTTTATGATTTTCTTTTTTCAGGGAATTAAAACAAAGCTACATTGATACTTACAAAAATTCTCTCAATTATATTCCTAGCATTCTTCCCCCAGAGATAATTACAGTATTTTGAAATTGGTGAATATCTATCTTCTGAAGTATTTTATGCTTTGACTATATATGTGAAAAGAAACAAGATGAATCTTTATAATTTACATAGAGTATATATATATATATATATATATATATATATATCTTTTCAACTTGCCATAGCCACTCAATTTGCATTTTTGAGACTTATGTATATTGACACACATAAATATAGATAATTCCTTTTCCACTATTGTATAATATTTCATTGCATATAGTTTAATAATTTCCTCTAATCCCATGCTTGTGGATATTTAGATTGTTTCCAATTTCTTTTTGCTTTCACAAACTATGCTATAAATGAGCATCCATGACCATGTCTAATTGTGCATAAATGTGAGAATCTCTTGATGGGCAGAAGTGTTGAGTTGAGGGTGATATACATGCATGACTTTTACAGATATTGACATTGTTTTCTGAAGTGCCGATGTACACTCCTACTACCAGGATAGGAAAGTTCCTGTGGCAGGGGTTGTAGACTTGTTGCCAATAATGCAGTATCAAGCTTACTTCTCTCAGGCCCAGGGTTATTTTTATGGTCGGGGATTGGTTTTTCTTTAATAGTCTTAGCAAGAAGTACCCATATCACATGACTGGTCTCATGGTTTCTCACATGACACTGGTTGTTTTTCAACTGATATATCATATGGATAATGAGCTTTCTCACCATGTCTCAGATACTAGGGGTCACGTCTTCCTGTCATGAAAATAGGGTTTATGTAAACTCTAAGTTTCTGGTCTATAGTTTCCCCTGGGGTGTAGCCAGAGCAGTGTATTTGATCAGGCTTTTAAGCCAGGAATTTGGCAATATAGTAAATGTAAATGTGTTCTATTTTATCCAGCATTTCTATAAATTAGAATGAAGGCCTTAACATGGAACCCCATTCACAATTTTGGTACTGCAAATGTATCATTCCAATCAGGGGTCAGCACCATTTACTGTGAAGAGCAAAGATAGTATAAATGTTTTAGGCTTTGTGAGCCATTTGGTCTCTGTTACAGCACTCATCTCCGCCATTGTAGCAAAAAAGTAGACATAAACATAAAATAAATCAATGAGCATGGCTGCATTCCAATAAATGTATGGTCCAGATTTGGCCCTGTTTTACATACATCATCTTAATATTCTGTTTTTTAAAGTATATTGTAACATGGTATTGTTACTAAGAAACACCTGCTAAAATAGGAAACATAGTCCAGCCATCACCTTTCAAGGAAAGAAATTGGTAGAACTATGCAAAGTTAAGGATATACTCTATCTTTGCTAATTAAAAATGAAAAATAGTTTTGACTAATTTTCTCCCAATTATGTCCTCCAAAGCTGATCCCCTTCTGTAAATTTCTTCAATAATCTGGGTTTGTGCAATTTGTAATATAACTGGTGTGCACTAATGAGAGTGCCCTACCTTCATTTAAGCTAGTTTTATTTTTGTCACTGACTGCAGGTGACAGACGTGTATTTGTTTTTAGAGGACGCCATTCAGGGTGTGTTGATTTTAGGGTTAAGTTGAACCATTCTTTACATTCTCTGAAGTCATTCAGGGGCTCTGAAGTCTGGCATGTTCACAAGTTCATGAGTAAATCAATCTCTTCTAACACTTGCTTTGCTCCAGTTCAGCCAGGAATGTTAAATTAGGTCATTGTTATGCCACATCCTGACAGAAGGGGCAAAACCAACTGATCAGACTGAAAGAGACTGTCTATATACTAACACTTTTTTCTCTTAATTATAACCTAACACCTTTGCACAATCTGTGAAGGAAAGCCCTAGAATTCACTCCTCCTAAAGCTGCATGTATTTTATTAAAATACCATTGTGGAGTTCTAAGAAGTAATTTTTAAAAAATGGCTTTGGTGTGAATGTATACAAGACCTTGAGTGATGAGATGTCAACTTAGTTCCTCTTAAGAGAGTAAGTCATTGTACTGAAAAGATAACATGGCTTAAAATTATACGGACTTTGGCTTTGCATCCCAGGTCTGCCAGGGAACATCCTCATGACCTCAGGCAAGTAACTTAAACTCCCTGAACTTCAGTTCCCTCAGTTGTAAAAGACTTGCCCAGTCACTCCCAAAGAGGCCCCACAGGGATCAAAGAACAATCTTGGGAATTCATTATGAGCAAAGCAAAAGAGTTCCATCCCCTATCCCCAACCCAGCCTCCACAGGTCTCAAGAGTGGTACCACTTGAAGCCCTGAGACTTCTACCTAGCATTGGCTTCCGTGATTCCTTTGAGATCACATCCCAAAGATCCAGCCAGTCTCCTTTTAAGCCATACAGGGAAGACTGCAACATAGAGGGCATTTTTCTAAAAGTGGCTCCTGCCTTGGGTCTCTCTTCACCTCATGCCATTTCGAGGCCATCTGGAATGAAACGTAATGGAAGCTATCTATTCTCTAATGTCTTGAGAACCATTCTCTTTAGAAAGAACAGAAACCATTCTCAGTCTGCCAGATTTATTCAGACATTTCATACCCCTGAAGCCCATGGCTTCCTCAAGCTTGTGACCTGAAGGGCTTGCCACTTCGGCTATATCTCTTACCCCTGATATACTCGATCAGCTGAAAAATGTAAACACCATCAATCCACTGTCCATATTATACTCACACTAAAAGGTACTTCCTTCTTGTTCTTTCTTCTACTGATATCCTTCCTAAAATCCTTGTTTCCCTATTTACTGAAATCTTTATTTTATGATTAATAAACTACCTCTTCAATGCCAATATTTTCATAGATCATTTCCTTCAGCTTGGGCCTTAACTCACCTAGTTTATACACTAGGGATACCACTTCTCTAATGGCTTCTTGGGCACAAATTTTCCAAAATGCCCATATTCTACAAAGCCTAGAACTAATGTCCACTTTTTCCTAGTACTTTGTTTTATTCCAATCATATACAAATATGTCTTCCTTTGGGATTCATACTGAATTCCTATACTAATTTCTGCCACCTTTCTGTTGATCATCAACTGACCTTTCAATCATCCCTCATTCATGGAGGAAGTAGACACTTTTCTCATTTGCTTCCTCTCTACCTTAACTCCTGCTATCATCATGGAAAATATCAGGAGCCACATGGATGTCCCATTCAGCATCCTAATCTTATCTTTCTCAACACCATTGGCATTTACTACAATTTAACTTCAGTTGCCGCTGATAGCATAAGTTCTGGAATACTAATTTCTGATCAGAAGCATATAATCTTCTGTTTGTTTCCTAGGCTGCTTAAGCAAATGCCATGAAATGAGTAAGGTTAAACAACAGCAATTTATTTGCTCAAGGTTTTGAGGCCAGGAAAATATCTAAATCAAGGCATCATCAAGGGAATACTTTCTTCTTCAAAGACTGTGGCATTTTGGAGTTGACTGCTGGTGATCTTTGGATCCTCTGTCACATGGCAAGGCAAAAGGCAGCATCTCTTAGTCTCTTCCTTCTCTTCTGGATTTTGTTGATTTCAGCTTCTTGCTTCATTGGTGCTTTTTCTCTTTCTTTCTCTCTCTCTCATCTGAATTTGTTCTGCTTAAAAGGACTCCAGTGATAGTACTAGGCTAACACTGATTGAGGTGGGCCACACTTCCTTAACTGAAGTAACCTCATCAAAAGCTCCTCCTTACAATGGATTCACACCCACAGGAGTGATTTAAATTTAAGAACATGCTTTTCTAGAGTACATACATCTTCAAACCACCACACCTTCTAAGCTCATTCCCTTACTCCAGCTATGCTTCTTCTTTGAACACTTGAACACTCCATAGTCTCTAAATCAATCACTTTATTCTCTAAACCTTTTTTACACATTCATCATGGATCCTTGGTTCATTGCCTCTCCCATTCTCAAGCCATTTGTCCTCTAATAAAATAAGAGACTGTCTAGAGCACTGGTTATGATCATGGCCTTTGGAGCTATTGGATTGCAAAGTTGGCTTACCCAGGTTTCAACTCGATGGTTTGTTTTTTGGTTTTTGTTTTGTTTTTGTTTTACCTTCAATGCATCTAAGTTTTCCAACCAGTAAAATAAAGATAATATTGAGAAGATTAAATCTGTTCATTTTTGTGCCTAAAACAGAGAATGTGTTCAATAAATTGAAGTATAATCAACATTCCTCCTTTAATTAACAGGAGTATCAACTTTTACTAGTCCTACATAGAGCTACTGAGAACTATGAGAAATAATTCTATAATTTAGCTGTGGCCTCTGATTGTAGCTGACCTCCTACTGTTATTCAGCAAACTTCTCATGCATCCTAGGTCATTTTCCTCACCCACTCTTTATGGAAACTATCCGAGATAATCACCACAGTCCTCAAACCACTTACAAAGAATCATCTGTCTTTCTTTTAGCAGATAGCTTTGTTTCCTTGTTCAGATTCCTGGCACCTTAAATTTCCCACCTTAAATTCTATAATCATGTCTATATCTGTGTCAAACCACTGTTCTCCAATCCCAGAGGAAGAGCCCTCCCTTGACCCATACAAAGATAAATTCTTCTCTTTGGACCTGTATTTCAATCTCCTCTTGGAACTTCTACAATTTTGCTCCATCAGGTATTCCTTCTGTGGATATTGCACTCCTATCACCCCACTCCACTGACTGCTTCCCCTTAAGCTACAAGTCTAATCAAACATATCACATCTTTAAAAAACAAACAAGCAATCAAGCAAACAAATAAATAGGATTTCACTGGACCTGACATCTCTCTGTCACTATTTCTTATAGATATCCCACAGTGAAACAACCTAAACATTTTCTAATTGCTCTCAGGAGGATTCCATTATATCTGGATATTCAAATTATCAGAAAAAACTAACTCTTCTCTGGGGTATATGTAGTAAAAAATTTAAATATCTGTAACAGTTAAGTACCAAGGCAAGTATATCCACCTTGGCCAAGTAACTGAATATAAACAGAAGGAGGACATTCTGGTCACGTGAGGCAAAAATCACTGTCATTTTATGCCCTTGAGAGCCAGAACATGTATAAAACCATATACAAGGTGATTGTTCTTCTACAATCCAGGGCTCTTTAGAAATATTAAATTAAACTCTAGAGAATGTCCCCACACAATAGGTTGTCTTTCCTAGGGACCCCAGGAAAAATCTTATTCATTGATGGATGCACTTGAGGGATCTGTATCTAAAGAGATACAGCAACTGGACTTAGTATTTAGCTTAGTTCCTGTTGTTGCCATCATCCTGACTGCAATCCGCCATAGGAACTGAAAAATCAGTATATCTACTACAAGACAAATATAAACAGTGCCTGGAACTAGAGGAATGTCCAGGATATTTACTTTAGCTCATTTTGTAATGATCTCAGCCTGGAAAACAAGGGAAAAATGACTGCAAAGTGAAAGGACTCCCAAGCCAACCTATTTATGGGAATATTTGTGAAATATCAGAATTTATTCCACAAAAATTGATGGTGTACCTGCACTGTTTCAGGCACTGTTCTACACACTTGGGATCTATCAATACACTACACTGACAAGTCCCTTCGCCTTGTAACTGATTACTCCTGCGCTTCCACAGATTCTGCCCTTTCTCTCCAGTTCTAGTATTACACTTCAGTTCAGATCCCTATCATCTCGCACCCAGCCTGTTGCAACTGCTTTTTCAATCGGTCTTTATGCTTGTAGTTTCTTATCGTTCAAAGGAGAATTGCCTACTGTTTACCAGGCACCATATTAGGCACTGAGATGCAATAGTGAATTAAACAGACAAAAATGCCTCCAGATGGCTTCCAGAATTATTTTTCTTAGGTGAAAGGTTGTGTTTTCTCTTTGCATGAAAGCCTTTGGCGTGTCCCATCGGCAAGGAGTTGAGTCCAGATCCCGGTTTCACGTAAGAGAGCCCACCATGCTCTGACTTTTGCCTATTTCTCTCTCCCCATACGCCATGGTCCAGCAATTCCAAACTGTTTTCAGTGTATCTAACAGACTGGGCTATTCCAGTCCTCCATGCATTTACATTTGCTCTCACTGATTCTGTCTTCTTGGAACTTCCCTTCTTCCTTAAGTTCCTTTTTTATACACCATCTTACAAAAAGGTACTCTTTTTTTTTTTTTTTACGACAGCTTGCGCAACCTCCTTTTTGAATAATTTACTGACTGACTGGATAAAACTGATTATAACTTCCTCTATATTCTCACCACATTCTTAAAACATTTTTTTACTCTGTTATTTACAAGTGATCTTTATGTAGTAGACTAAAGGAAGAGATCATACCCTCTTCATTTGCTTGGGTATAAACTAACATAGGTTGTGACACAAGGTTAGTGCTTATTAATGCTTGTTGGAAAATTGAATGAATGAATTATTATTAATTCAGGATCATCCTATATGGATAAATCAGAATTTAGGCAAATTGGTGTTCTTTTTAGTCTTTTGCAATTAGGAAGTGTTAGAGTAAAAATCTGACCCTGAATCTGTCTGACTATAAAATCAGTGGTTTCAGAGGAATAGATTGCGCTTTTTAAGTCATGTCTGATAGCTTGAGAACATTCAAGCCAGATAGAGTTATTGTTTAGACACCTAAATTCTGAAAGATTTAAATAACTCTTCTATTCATGTCAATTACTACACTGTCCACATATTCCCATCATCACACAATAGCTATCCAGCTTCTCCCAATTCTTTCTCTCATTACATTTATCTGTTTCGTTTACTATGTTTAAATAAATGATAGTTAAATTTAATAAATATTTGAATGCTTATTTTTCATGAAGAGCAGCACTGGGCTGGGTGCTCTGAGGCAGCCAAAGAAAACTCATACCCAGGGTATTCATTATCATATTGCTATATTCTGCAAAACTGGATTCAAGTAGAGAAAAGCTCTGTGTTTTGCACACAATTGTAGAATTCTCTTCTTTCAAACATAATTGCAAGTGACCTAGGCAAGACTTTTCTGTGATTCAATCTAGACATTAGCATAAAGGTTTGCTGAGTGCATTCGACTGTTTTTTAAGAACATGGGGATTAATTGTCCTTTCTCAGCTTAACTCCAAGTCAGCCAGTGGCACTGATGGCCAGAAATAGTTCAGCATATTTGGAAGGCAGAATAATCTTTAGGATAAGAGTGTCTGCTTGACAGAAAAGAATCTGCACTTTATTAGATATTTTCATGAATCCACAAATTATACTCTCAAGTCTTTTTATCATTTAAAAATAATTTTATAACTATACTTAATTTCTTCTTTGGATGGAAACGGTTTACTTAGGTTATAACCAAGTCCAGAAGCAGCCTCGGTGACCACCACCTAGAAATAAGCTGCACCTATAAGAAGAAAGAACTTTAAATCCATTCATGTACTTAAGCTCTACATGCAATGATATGATGAGCAATTGCCATTTCTGAGATGATTATTGAAATCTATGAGTATATGTTGTAATAAAAAGAAAATAGGTTGATAAAGAGCTATAAAACATGGCAGCATTCAGATAAGAAATATATTATTTTTGCTGATGTAGTGGGAAAAAGAAGGGAGTGCTTCATGGAGAAAATGTCATTTGAGATAGAAAATGAAAGAAAAGGTAAGTCATAGTCAGGAAAGAATGGACAAATCCTGGAAAGGCCAAGGAATTAAGTGTAACTGGCTATGTAGAATTCACATACAGCTGTAAAGGAAGAAAGGCTTAGAACTGTTGGTAGAATTTGAAAATATCTTAGAAATGTCATTAGGATTCCAGAGTTTAAGGTCTAAGACTATTGAGCTAAAGTGTCTGGCCTGCTTTCTACTGTACATGCCCTAATATTGATGCGTATGCCCTAGAATAATTACTCAGAATTGCCCAGGTGAGAAGCAGTTTAGATGTAAATCAATGCCTACAATTTGGATGTTTGTGCTCGTGACATTCAATTTTGGGATAATATTTAAAACTGCTTATTTCCTATATTTAATCTTGCTGGCTATGGCAAGATGCTCCTCACCTGGAGGTACCACATGTATATCAGTTTCTGCTTTCCTGGAGGCTGAGCTGCCATCTCTTTGTGGGACCTCCCAGGACTCTTCGGAGTCAGCCTGAGACTTAGACCCAGCCTGCGTTTTTCAGTAATAACATCCCAAATTCACAATCCTAATTTAGTGAAACTCTACCCAGCTATTTCCATGTGTTTTTAAATGTTAACTAACAGACGGAAATTTCATTTTATTTATATATGCACAGCAGATAGCAAAACTGTTAAAGAAAAAGAAAAATAGACTGTATTTAAACTGACTATGGAATGGTTCCAATAATGGAATCAGTGAGGATTCATTCTTCCCCTTACCTATAACTCACTAAAGGGGAAGCACACACAGTTTCAGTCTTTTATTTTGTTTATTATTTATATGGGGCAGCCCAATGGTCAATCTTGAGACAATTTTATCTGGTTTCGTTCTTTTAGGGATATATTCATTTGAAAATATGTTTCAGTTCTTTGGTAGTCTGAATTCTAGCAATGCCAGTTATTTGGAATATAGTGATGGTTTTTAAAAGTTGGTTAAAAAAACTTAGCCACCATCTTTTTAAGTATTTTGTGTAAGATTAAGATTTACCAATTTAACAAGCTTTATTTTCATTCAAGTTTCCTAAATAGAAGTGGACAGTAAGTTAGAAGAAAGAGCAATATATTTCCTGCAAGAAAATAAGCCGAAAGCAGCAGTAGTTAACTAGAGGAGAGGGGAAACCAGAAATGACAATTGGAACTGGACAATGGACTAGGTCTGATGTCTTTATGGTATGCTGCTACCCTATGGTTTTGGTTTGTAATTATAATAACAGAAATATCCAGAAACATTTCAATTTTGATGAAAATAGTATTTTTCTTAAAGCAGGAAAATAAGTCCAATAATTTAAGATTATTTTTATGAATGAAATGCTTTAATAAAAGACATTGTTTACACTTAAAGCAGTACTACAATTATTTGAAATTTTTACTCTCCAGAAACACCTTGCTCATTGAAAATGCCAGATCAATAGGCTGTTGTTGTACTTGGCTGGAATTTCTCATATGGTGAGAGGCTGGATGAGCTCATTCTTCTTTGAGCAACTCTTTCATGCTTCTATCAGCCAGATTACCCTTTCAAAAGCTTCTTGGTAACTGTCACGTAGATGCTCACAAAGAAAAACAAAAATCTTTGAAAACTGAAAGATTTTACATCTATTCACAGCCACATGCCCACATAACCCAAAATATCTACAGCATTAACTTGATTAAGAAGGCAGAGTAGAAGCAAAACAACTTTAAACAAAACCATTTGACGCAGGAAGTCCCAGTTCATTAGGCCTCTATTTAGAACCCTTTGATTGAGCTTCTGAGCTGAGAATCCAAGCTTTGAGGAACAACACACGCCAAAGTTAGACATAGCAGCTGTTCCTGTCTACTCTCCATTCATGGGAATCTACACTTGGTTTGATTGTCTTCCTTAATAACTATGAGAGCACTGTAAAACTAGTTTGAAAAAAATAGTAAAGGGAAATTTAGAAAAACTGCTTGTGCAGTAGTTTTGTTTTGAATTTTTGAAGAATTTTATATTATAACAGGAAATTTCATATAATCATCACACAAATCAAATGCTGGAATTCAAGAGTTGTTTTAACATATATTTAAACCCTGGAAACTCAATTACGACTTTATCTTTCTTCCTTTTAATTTCTTCAAAGTTTGTTGGAATGTATTAACACTGCATGTAAAGGAAAGAAAATCCACGTTTAGTCAAACCAAGCTTAGAATAAGATAAATGGAGTATTTAAAGAAAACAGCAAAGGCTCGGTATTCATGTTAGTCTATCCTGAGTGACTCATTTATCTCAGAACCAGATTCGTTACATAAATAAGAACATTTTCATTCAATAAACATACACGTTGGAATGAAAGCATTTATTTTTTCCAGAGATGAAGTATAGCATTTAAAAAACATTGTGTCCATTGATAAATAAATTAGTACTTTAACACAAATTGATAATGAATTATTTCTGGAAATGTGCCAATGACTATTCTATTCAGTCCTTCCTTTTTTAAGAGATTGAAATTTGCTAATATATATATAATATGGATAAATAATATTGAATTACATATTTGTTGAAATGTGCTTCACCCCATTCTGTCATCCAAGCCTATTTTTCATTGTCTGAACAAGAGGTAATCAACTCTTGCTGCCCACGGAAAGACAACAGACATTTAAAATGGCCTAAGTGCCAGACCTGCCACTGGGCCAAAGCCTTTGAGACGTTCATGATGAGTCTATTTATGATAGCCAGAGTCATGTAGTGTGCTGTGAAGACAGACCCAGAGACATCGCTGTGGCACACCTGGAGCTGCTCAATTGTTACCAGCTGCAGTTTCCTCATCTTACAATGACAGTGTTAGGTAAGATGATTCCTAAGATTCCTTCCAGGCATTAGATTTTGCTATTTTATTTTACTGGCTTTTTTAATTACAGTCTTAGAATTGAAGTCTTTTGTTCCCAATGTGAAGAGTCTTTTCTACCAATACTGGACTTGATTGACAAAGCTATTCTTTACATAGTAAAATCAGAAAATTCAATCCCCAGATATAATAAAATGTGCTCTTCGTTATTCCAATTGATTGTGAGGTCCTTAAAGCCACAGAGAGATCTTATTCATCTTTGTATGCTAGCACTTACATAAGTGCCTGGCACACAATACTTATTAGATTTGTGTTGAACTAATACGTAATCCCGTGTCACTGAACAATTTTATATCTTTAAATATTTGCTAAATAAAGTTTGCAGAAAATAAAATTAAATGGCACTTCTTAGAAGGTGAATATATGTTTTTCTATGTGAGTATCCACATGAGAGTCATCAAGTACATTTAAAAGGGCTAATCTGGCTTATAGATACATGGAAAGAATTGTTCAAAATAGAATGAGTTGATCCAGGCTCCTACCTTATTTACTATTATCAGAGTCAGAAATTGGACCTATTTATTTCATAAATCTTTCTACATGATTGGCAATATTAAGATCGACAAATATTTAGAGGGAAAAACTTAAAGCTTAGTAAATATACTTGCATATGTATTATTATACTATATAATATATATGCAGGTATATTTCAGAAAATTATGTTGACATAAATTATTTATT